>JASANE010014421.1:0-12246 GCA_030248225.1 Trileptium ribeirensis
TCTTGTGTGACGTTCTTCGTTCAGTTACATATACTAGGAACTTAGTCTTAAAATTTATATATAGTAAAACAGATAGAAGAAGAAATGAAGGTATAGTGGATTTAAAATGCATTAAAAATAACTTTTACATTAAACTTAATGTTTTGCGATGGTATTATTGCCTTTCTGAAACTTTAAAGAGACTAAGGAAGCTAATAATGTTTATCGATCAAATGTGTCGATTTTTGGACACCCAGAGCAAAAAATGCCTTCCTCTATACACCATTGCGTATACTGCGTCAAATCGAATATGCTTACAAAGCTTGGAGCGTAGAATACACACTTTCGCTCCGTCTCCATTCGCCTTCCTTTACTACACATACATTTGTTACATGTTCTTCTGTAGGAAACTTGAAATTATTGGATTATATGATTCTAAGAGAAAATAATAGATAGAAGGTAATTTTCTGATCAGGTACACTGTTTATGATAGCGTTGGACAAACAGTGCCCGTAAGTTAGATGATAATAATGATAACTTTCTAATCAGAATGCTATGAATGAGACACACTTGTGATGCTGCTCGCACAGTTTCAATAAATACAGTTCTTTGCCAAGAAAGCAGTTTCTAGCTGCGGTGCAGATAACGTTAGTTTACTTCAATTTAGACTGATTTACAAGTTTACAAGCGCATTGGCGGGTTCTTGAAGCAATTAATGTTAGCCAAGCATACCCTAAGTACTTCTGCCTTACTTTGTTACCGAATTGGACCGGTTTAATTGAAACGCACCGCACAGACTTCTGGATGTGTAAAATAGCTGCTACAAGTAACGACCTGGCTTTGATTTGTTAACAAACTCCTGCAGGTTATTATAAAAAATTCCTACAGAAATTATGTGCCCTACTTACGTTTTAAACGGCAAATTGTTTAGTTAATCTTTTCTTTTGCTTGGTTGTATTGGAGCTTGATCATTGTATAATATATATTACATTATGTTTGGATCACAGATGAAGCAAAAAACGTGTAAAATTTCAAACAAACTTTTTAAACGGAATCCGGTTCCGGTATGGTGTTTGCCCTTTGCCGGAACCGCAACCGGAACACGATTTTCGCCGGAACCGGAATTGCGGTTACTCCCTGGTATGTTAGTATGTAAGATGTACAAAATATGTAAGATTAACGTATATGTGTATATCATTTGTGTCGATAAACAAAAAAACGTGTATTCACTAGTCGAAGGGATTTCCAGGAATTTGAGATTAATATATCAAAGGGCATAAGATAACACGAAAAATTAGAAAATCCAGTGAGCAAGCCTTTTTCGCACTCTCTCGAGACTGAACCCATGAGGGTCAAAAGTTTATATATAAAATGATCGTTTCAATAATGTTAATGGTAAGTAATTATTACGCTTGAAGCTTATAGTACATTTCTTCTGGATTAAGCTCGCACCCATTTATCTCTGAGTTTGAAATGTTTTGACGAAGATTTCGTTTAAATAGTTCCGCTTCGAGTTTTCTCAGGTTATGGTGTAACTTATCTTCAATAACCACTCCTGTATACTCAAATTCGCTCGCCAGTTGGTAATCTTATCGACACTATTGAAATTAGTGACAGTAACATCTATTCTCTCTGTTGTCACTCTTGTAACGCATCTTGGCTTATCACCAAAGTTCATCTCCAGATTTGTACTTACTACAAAATCCAATAGATCTAGTCATCCTTCATTACAATTGCTACTACTCCATAAGATATGATGAGCATTGACATCACATCCCATAATTAGTCTTATGTTGTTGTTATTACAGTAGTTCACTAAATTTCTAATATTCCTGCTTGGTGGTGAGTTAACTTCATATGGCATATATACCGAAGCTGCCTACGACTACATATTTTTATTACAAATCTTGACGACAACACAGTCGCTGTCGCTAAAATGACTCATAAAAACTCTCCTGACTCTCTCTCAAATAGATTTTCGAGGGCGTTCAGCGACAGCATGGTAAACATCGTATTTTGAATTCCATATGCGTGGCCTGTTGTATAACACATACGACTCCTGAACAAGAATGCAGTCCAGTACTGTGTTTAACTTTACTAATTTCAACAGTGGCTTCCCTGCCTGGTTAATTTGTCTGAACGTAAACATTTCTGAGGAAAGATTATTGCTATGTCATTTAAGATATTAAAGGATAATCTGTAAATTTCCGAATTTCTGAGTACAAATGTACCCTGGGTGAAGAAACATTGCAAGAGGTAGATAACTTCTGTTATCTGGGTGACAGTATCAACGATAGCGGTGGTGCAGACGTTGCTGTAACAAACAGAGTGCGCTGCGGGTGGCAGAAATTCCGCGAGATTCAGCCGTTTCTGACATCAAAAGCAACACCATTACGCCTGAAAGGGATGGTTTACCTGGCTTGTGTGCGAAGCGCCATGCTCTACGGCAGTGAAACATGGGCCACGTTGTCCGACCACGTTACAAGACTAGAAACTACAGAGATGCGCTGGATGTGCAGAACGTCACTTCGCGACAGAACCACCAACTCAGAACTGAGGCACAGACTGGGTATCGAACCGATCAGCGCCGCCATGCGATGTAGGAGGCTTCGTTGGTATGGGCATGTCACCAGAATGAACGATGACAACTGGGTGAATCGATCGACGTCGTTTGTTGTTGAAGGAGCCGTTCCAAAAGGGCGGCCGAAAAAGACCTGGCTCCAATCTGTGACCGAAGACTGCAACGAACTTGGCGTGAACACTGACCTTGTTTCGAACCGATCTGCGTGGAGAAGAGCTATCTGAGGAAACAATCGTCCAACCCAGAATCGTCTGGAACACGGACGTTAATCCGAAAAGAAGAAATGTACTATAAGCTTCAAGCGTAAAAGATCACTTACCATTAACATTATTGAAACGATCATTTTATATATAAACTTTTGACCCTCATGGGTTCAGTTCCTAGAGAGTGCGAAAAAGGCTTGCTCACTGGATTTTCTAATTTTCTGTGTTATCTTATGCCCTTTTATTAATCTCAAATTCCTGGAAAATCCTTTGATGAAACTAGCATGTTTTCTGGTTTATCGACACAAATGATATACACATATACGTTAATCTTACATATTTTGTACATCTTACATACTAACATACCAGGGAGTAACCGGAATTCCGGTTCCGGCGAAAATCGTGTTCCTGTTGCGGTTCCGGCAAACGGCAAAAACCATACCGGAACCGGAATTCCGGTTTAAAAAGTTTGTTTGAAATTTTCCAGGTTTTTTGCTTCATCTGTGATCCAAACATAATGTAATATATATTATACAATGATCAAGCTCCAATACAACCAAGCAAAAGAAAAGATTACCTAAGCAATTTGACGTTTGAAACGTAAGTAGGGCACATAATTTCAGTTGAAATTTTTCATAATAACCTGCAGGAGTTTGTTAACAAATCAAAGCCACGTCGATGCTTGTAGCAGCTATTTTACACATCCAGAAGTCTGTGGGGTACATTTCAATTAAACCAGTCTAACTCGGTAACAGAGTATGGCTTACGCAGAAGTACTTAGGGTATGCTTGGCTAACATAAATTGCTTCAAGAACCCGGCAATGCGCTTGTAAACTTGGTAAATCAGTCTAAATTGAAGTAAACTAACGTTATCTGCAAAGCAGCTAGAAACTGCTTTCTTGGCAAAGAACTGCATTTATTGAAACTGTGCGAGCAGCATCACAGTGTGTCTCATTTATAGCATTCTGACTAGAAAGTTATCATCATTATCATCTAACTTACGGGCCCTGTTTGTCCAAAACTTACGGGCACCAGCCTAAACTGTGTCCCTGATCAGAAAATTACCTATCTATTATTTTCTCTTAGAATCATATAAACCAATAATTTCAAGTTTCCTACAGAAGAACATGTAAGAAACGTATGTGTAGTAAAGGAAGTCGACTTGTTTAGTGAAGGAAGGGAGGCAAAGCGAAAGTGTGTATTCTACGCTCCAAGCTTTGTAAGCGTATTCGATTTGACGCAGTATACGCAAGGGTGTATAGTGGAAGGCATTTTTTTGCTCTGGGTGTCCAAAAATCGACACATTTGATTTATAAATAAACATTATTAGCTTCCTCAGTCTCTTTAAAGTTTCAGAAAGGCTACCGCAATACATTAAGTTTAATGTAAAAGTTATTTTTAATGCATTTTAAACCCACTATGCCTTGATTTCTTCTTTCATCTGTTTTACTATATATAAATTTCGAAGACTAAGTTCCGTTTCCGGATCCGGTTTAAATGGGCGGTTCCGGTTGCTGGTTCCGGTTCCGGCAAATTTCGGCTCCGGTTATTCCCTGTAACATACATACATCTGTTTTAACCGCAGTTACCAGCTCCGTGTTGTTTTACTGCTGCGGTCTCCTCTTAGCTGGACGGCTGGTTGCGTCCTTAATCTCCAGCATCGACAGCTCAAAGTGTGGAAGATCGCCCACTTCTCTTCTTAGGGTTTCTCTGCTACTCTTCGGAATTGCAGATATCATCGTGAGACACGTTTTCCTACGACCACACAGTGATAGGAGACCAACCAGAAAAATCTATACTTTGTTGGCATTTGCCAAGCGACTCACAATCATTTCTGTTCCTTGGATTAGGAACTACAACAAAAATTCTGCATTGCGCAAATTCCGAGCGAGGGATCCCTGTGAGCGCTTTTCCATCTATGATGCTCTGCTCGGTATTCATAAGCCAAGCTTTAGGAGCCTCATTTATACATGTCACCAGCAACTGACCTTTCCACACTTTCCATCTCGTCATCGCTGCTAGCACTAAAAGGAAGCCCCAATAATATCCTCGGTGATCTTGCCAATCTCTTCGTCAGAGAACGTTCTGTCTACAATGACTAGTCCCGGAGCTTTGCTGGCTGCTTCCTTATAACTCTATGCTGGAAGCGCCTTGAGCGCTTCAGGTGACACCTGTTACCTCGCCGCTTCGCTTCACAGTAACCTTATCCGTGCTGTCGACTGCTGATGTACTAATGCTGGATGTAGCCGATGCCTTTACAGGTGGATCAGCCGGTTTAGCTTTATCCATCAGCTTAGTATAGACCTTGATTTCTATCTGCTTCCGGACGATTGCTCACCGGAGACCCAGTCCGTAGAATTAGCAATATTGAATAGGTCCATGGCTTTCGTTGGGTGGACTGGGTAATCACCGAGTATGTAGATATCGGCGAGTGTTGTATTATTTTATTGCGTGTCTGAAACGGAAATGCAGCGGCAGAGACAAAAGCATCTCTAGGTCGTGACAGCAGTGTGCGAATCGTGGAGTAGCCTTTTGGATTTTTCAGTAGATTCGGCTAGTACCACAGGCTCCGGTAGTGAGTTCCAAGCATTGATGACCCGATGTGCGAAAAAATAATGCCGACAGTGCGATAGTCGCGCAGTGCGTAGAGGTTGCAGCTTTATGTAATCTCTTGGACATGATGTGTAACTTAGTGAGAATAAACGGCTCCAGTCATAGTCAATAAGCGCGTGGATAAGC
The DNA here is from genome assembly GCA_030248225.1 of Trileptium ribeirensis. Lineage (NCBI taxonomy): Eukaryota > Metazoa > Nematoda > Enoplea > Enoplida > Thoracostomopsidae > Trileptium > Trileptium ribeirensis. The sequence continues at coordinate 5,503 of JASANE010014421.1, forward strand.
TTGTGCACCATAATGATATCAGAGCGTAACCGACGTTTTTCGAGCGTAGTAAGACCCAGCCTTCTTAATGTTTTCTCATATGGGAGGTCCCAAAGTGATGGTAATAATTTGGTTGCTCGGCGTTGGATTGACTCAATCAAAATAACGTCTCGTTGGTAGTGAGGGTTCCATGCTGTACTTGCGTAATCAAGTTTTGGCCGAACTAATGCGAAATAGAGTGTGAGGAATGTGTTGTCCCAGTAGCGCCAGGTGCGAGCAAGTAGTCTGAGAATACGTTTAGCGTCGGCAACAATTTTGCAGCAGTGTTTTGATGGTTTAAGAGTGTTAGATACAATGATGCCGAGGTCAGTGGCAGTTGACTGGTTTCGTATGTATTGTTTTGTATAACGTAGTTATAGTTAGGGTTGTTCGTGCCAAAGTGTAGGGTAGACGATTTGTTGACGTTGAACTCGGTCAGTGACAGTTCTGCCCATTTAGAAATTGAATCCAGGTCAGCTTGCAAGCCGACACAATCAAGCCAGGCATAGCAGTGGTGGATACGACGCAACAGTTGGTGTCGTCGGCAAATATCCAGACTTCGCTGAATGTAATATCTGGCAGGTCATTGGCAAACAATATAAAAAGCACCGGTCCTAAGACCGTACCTTGTGGTACACCAGAGACGACTTCTATAGACGGTGACTGACAACCGCCAATGCGTACACGCTGCTGTCTGTTAGATAGAAAAGAGTATATCCATCCTAGTAAAGGCTGTTTCACACCGTAGGCAGCTATTTTTCGAATTAGGCAGTCATGAAACACTCTATCGAATGATTGATTGAGATTTCTTCTTACCACCCTCACCCGGCTCCTCTACGGTTTAGAATGGGATGTTGGTCATCCCATTTCTGATAATCGCGCTACCGCGTCGCTGTATCTGCTGAATTGCTGCGCGAATTAGCAGGCAGTATCTGAAAATGAGTATCTGAGTTAGGTTCGGTGGCGCGTAACACAGCCCACCCCCAAATTGATCAGTAAAACAATGGCGCGGGCCGCAGCCTGTTGCTCTTGCACTAAGGGTGAGGGTTTAGTGGTGCTTACATCTGCCCTCCCCTCACTGGTCTCATAAGCGGAAAGTTCGGTAGCGCGTATCTCTTCTTTCCACATGTGAGTCCCGGTCTAACTTCAGATTCTCCGTAGAGCTGGTCAAGTGGTCGACCAGTTTGCACTGGCCCTTTCCTGAGCTCGCATAATTTTCGCTATGAGGGTCTGAGGGCATGTCATCATAATTATTATTCATCTAAAACACATAACACAGTATGCAGATATATTCTAGAAATATACCTTTGATAATTATCTTATATTTCGGAATATTACAGAATTCCCTGTTATCCCACATGGGTCCCAAATGTTAAACTCAAATTTTTTACCTAACCTTGTCAGGTCTTCACCCAGGAGTCCAATCTAATCTATAACAGTCTGTAATTTCAGGTTAACTTCTTATTTGTTCTCGTTGAAACAACTCTCATTTTACTTTTCACAAACAATACGTGGAAACCCCCCTTTAGTTCCATGTTAATCCAATCTTGTCCGTTTGAGAATTTTTCGAAATGCCGGACCAGCACAACGCATCGCTTACAGGGAATGTCCTATCTTTGGTCTCAAAATGGCAATTTTGTAACATTCTCATTTTAAACCAAAAGATACCGGAGCCTGCTTTCACCGCGTCATGTCGAGTAGACCGACGCCACACGTCGCCACCCCCTACGCGACGGTGAAGCAACAGGTTGGGTTTGTAGGGGATACTAATCATTCGCTATGGTACACGATACGAATTAGTACTACGGCAAAATCAAAATAGGGTATTCTACAATAGGATACAAACGGATATAAATGTACAAATTGCATGGATGCGTAGTAGTCAAACTGAGTACATACATACAGATCAGGGAATAACCGGAACCGTCCATTTAAACCTGAACATGGTCTTCGAAATTTATATATAGTAAAACAGAAGAAGGAAGAAGGTGTAGTGGATTTAAAATGCGTTAAAAATAACACATTAAACTTAATGTATGGCGATGGCATTATCGCCTTTCTGGAACTTCTGCTAAATGTTTATCGATCAATACGTCAGTTTTTGGATCCACAGAGCAAAATTGTCTTCCACTATACATCCTTGCGTATAATGCGTCAAAATGAATGTGCTTATGACGCATGGAGCGAAGAATAAACACTTTAGCTCTGTCCCCAGTCGCCTCCCTTTACTACACATACGTTCGTTACATGTAAATTTAAATTATTATATGGTTTATATGGTTCTAAGAGAAATTAATAGATATAAAGTAATTTTCGGGTCAGTGGTAAGACACTGTTTAGGCTAGCGGTGGACAAACAGTGCCCGTCAGTTAGATGATAATGATGATAGCTTTCTAATCAGAATGGTATAAATGAGACAAACTGTGATGCTACCCGCACAGTTTCATTAAATACAGTTCATTGCCAAGAAAGCAATTTCCTCCTGCAAGTTAAAAAAATTCCTACTGAAATTATGTGTCCTACCTACGTTTCACACGGCAAATTGCTTTGTTAATCTTTTCGTTTGCTTGGTTGTATTAGAGCTTGATCATTGTATAATATATTGCGTATGTTTGGATCAGAGATGAAGCAAAAATATGGAAAATTTTAAACCGGAACAAAATATGGTTTTTGTCCTTTGCCGAAACATGATTTTCGCCGGAACCGGAATTCCGATTACTCTCTGTGATCGAGGTCTGGAGGATACTACTCCATCTCGGTGCGACGCAACATGCTCACGCATACGTATGACAAACTATGACAATGGGTAGGTAAGTTTCTTCTCGAAATCCATGAACAATTGACGACAATACATATATATCCCAGGTACCTAATAAATTGTCCTGAAACTTCTCTATTGACAATGTTTCACTGCCCTTTCTTGGTCAGGGTTTGGTACTCCCGATGTTAAGCTTTTTATCTTACACAAGGGGATACGTATATAATAGGGCATATATATGGCAATATAGGGCACCCGTATAAAATCAAGCCGGGAAGGTTTGGACGGAATCTAGTGTCTGCGGTCACTTTTATATTTAGAGGCTATCTCAAACTTATCCGATGGCCAATTCATCTATACCGAGTATGACTGGCTAAGCGTGCTAAGTACGGCGAAAGTACTACTGAACAGTGATGTTTAACCGATTCCGATGGTAGGCCCGGGGTGGGCATGACGAAAGATTCCATATTCATCATATAGGTGGGCAAGGATTGGGACCAAATTTTCTAACTTTTCCAAGTTTCTGAGGACGAAATATCCTAAGATATATAACTATTTTGTACACAAAGTCTGAAATATCAAACATGGGAAAATGTTTCGTTTACCAGCGAAATTTCGTTAAGGCGCTGGATCGAGCCGGACCCGAAGAAGAATGCTAGATGACTAATTTTGGGCCTAAATTGAGGGTCACTTCCAACCGTCATACACACTCGGCTTGGTGGAATTTCCTGCATTCTCAGGGAGAAATGCCACAAAACCATAAGTTGTAGAGAAAAACCATAAACGATAAAACTCATAAGTAGCTATTGGGTCTTAAAACAGTTAGTTTAGCTTATAATTTTTAAAAATTTTCTCCATTTGATGTTCGCTATAGGGCGAACTTCCACAACTTTTTGTGGTCCTTACCTGTGAGGATGTTCGTGACGAATTCTTGTCACGGCTAATCTTTGTCACTAAATCGAGCAAAATTTTACTCAGTTCTCTTGCGCTGGGTAAGGCCATTTTCTCTCCAGTACCGGGTAAATTCCGGGAGTCATACGGTTCTACTTATTCGCGGGTCGGGAATGGCAAGGTCTCACCAAACCCGAACTATCGTACCTATAGCAAATACATATATGCGTAAAATCAACAAGTCCACTCCAAACTCGACCTGATAACAAACAATTGCGCATGAATACAGATATATAGATGAACGTACATACCAAAAATAAAGCAAATTACAACAACAATCGTAAGAAGTAGTATCAAAAGTACAAAGAAATGGCATGTATTTATGTGCCTTTATGGCTACGACAATCAATAAAGGTACAATAAAATCAATGCGGTCATGACAATACAATTGTATATGGTAACATTAGTACAAATCGAGTGCGAGAGATCAATACAATCATGACATCGAATGTGGTATGGATATAAATCGAATGTAATGGGTCAGTACAATCAAGGTATCAATTATATACGGGAACAAGGCAACCAAACAGTTATTACCTAATATTGATGCCCGTATGTTGGAATCTTATAAACGACAACGGCGCAGATCGTGGAAATACTTAATATGCCCGTATATAGCGAGAGGGTCATATATAGCGGTTTATAGTTTGCCACCTGTAATGACTATAAATGATGCGGCAACAAGGGCCTAGTGCACCAAGTCGCCACATGGTCTAAACGTACACAGGGAAACCATTGATGACAAGACTTTTCTAGGCCCATACTGGTGCGGGGAAATGGTTTCAAATTTATCCATTGCCGCGGTCGTTAGGAAATCAATTTCGGGAATGTTAGTGACCATAGTTAGAAAATGTTGTCCATTAGGCTATGGCCAGGTTTGATCTATCTCGTAACTCGTAGCATGGATCTGTTACATATTTTTGGGTTTTTCACAAGGGCCTAAGTGGCTCAATTGGGAACATAAATATGTTATTTAGTGTATATATCTGGTTCTCTATTCGCTAAAACTTTTACAAGGGCTTCCTCGACAAAGGGCGGCGCGGAATTTCGCCAGGGGCACGAACTACTCCCCCACCCAGTAGAGCGCGTAATCGAAATCTAAAAATTTTCAAACTTTAATGTTTGAAAAATGCTAAATTTATTAATAAATAACCTAAAAACGGCATGTCTCTATTTAGGATAAATTTTCAACCATTTTTACTGAAATAAGTAGAGATCTAACTTTAGAAGAATTGTGTAAAAAATTTGTCAACTAGGAGTGTTCATTACGGTGGAAGTAGTGGTAAGCATCCGTTTTGCTAGGTCCTCCTTAATTTGAGGGAGTCAATACAGGTCGCATACTTCTCTGTTTCCACGAGTTACTAGCTCATTATTTTCCCTTGCCATCCTCAGTTCAATCTTTAATATATATTTCTGTTTTAAGGACGATGTGACATTTAGTTTGCCAGTGTGGGTCATGGGTACAGAGGTGTCATGTAATCTATCTTTCACCATTTTTTTAGTTACTGTTTAGTTGTGCCCACTACATGCGGTTATATTGCAGATCTGGACCCAGGCAATTATCAAACGTTATATCGTCGAGCGACAGTGTATTTAGCAACCGGAAAGTCGAGGTCAGCATTACCGGATCTTGAACGCGTTCTTCAGCTAAAGCCTGATTTTGCAGCGGTGAGTAGCGGTTTATTGCAAAATTATATGTCTATTGTCATTTAGAATGAGAAATACCTGGTACGTATCAGGTAGTATCCATCGTATATATATATATATATTTCTAAAATCGTTAACAAATAGTCTATTTGTTTTTTGGAAAACGAACCATGGCAGTAAAACGTTTGCGCTTCGACAGTCGGATATCTTATACTGTCAGAATTTAAACCTAACGCAACTGTGGTTTATGAATTTAACGGACATTTGCTAGACTAGTCGGTAGTGGAACTACATTTGTGAGCGGAGCTTGGGCTGTGGCATTACGAATGTACTCAATTTGATGTTCTTGTAACTACATTACATAGGGCATAGGGCTTTATCATTGGTAAAAATATTATATTCGAATTCTTCGACCCAAAAAACCCTATAGTGGTTTGATCGAAACGATTCTATTTCAATAAATAACACAAATATTGCAAAATTCTCTATTTTAGCTGCATAAGCTTAACTAATTAGCTAACTACTAATTAACCACTCAAAATTTTTTAATGCCAAAATCAGGTGCACACTCTGACATGATAGGCTTTCAAACAAAAAAAGTTTTTTAAAATCGGTTCAGTGGTTCTTGAGATCGGACCGAACGAACGAACGGACATCGACCTTTTTACTCCCAGACACAGAAAATAAAAATGCTTCGCCTCGCTCCGCTCAAAAACAGCCTTTCCTATCAAAATATGCTAATTTAAGAAGCTATTCGCGTTATAAAATGGAGCTGCTCTGGTCGAATCAGGAGGTAAAATGTTTTCAAAGTAGTATTCCTTTTCATTCAATTCGTTAGCTTTGGCCACGATGTATTTTCAACGTCTGACGCTTTTATGGTTTTTATGATTGAATAAGCAGTGACCTGAGCAAAGCGAAGAATTCTTATTAGCCGAATAATGGTGAAATTTGACATTATCCATGGTGGGGTTTTTAACACACGTAACTCAACTTTGACTTGGCGCATAATTCAGTCTTGATTAGTCATTTGAAAGTTTAAAGGCTCTATTTTTGGCTTTTAGGTAGACAGGAAGCCTGATTTCAACACGCTCTCCCGAAAAAGCGAACCAAAGCGGGCCGGGTCGGGTCACAAAGGGTCCGGAAAAATCTTATTATTATATCTCCACAAGCGGTGTAGACATCAGAGTTACTTTGGGCTCATTTTGTGGAGAAAATAAGCCGCGATGTATAGTATGTTCTGCTTTGGGCAAAAGGGGCTTTTACATGTGCATTTTAATCATAAAAATCACGACAACAAATATTTCCACCAAGGCATTCGCTACCGAGAACATCCGGGAATAATCGGAATATAACAGTTTTTCGAAGAAAAT
>JASANE010014422.1:0-25993 GCA_030248225.1 Trileptium ribeirensis
AACGGCACGCGTGGTTGCGGTTTTTGTTCCATTTTGTTGATTTTTTTGTCTGTCGATGTTTCCTACAATAATATTCATCGCCTTTAGTGGCGATTCTTGAAGGTCGTTTGGTGCGGGAGCTCGAGTTTTTGGGAGTGATGTCTTGGGCTGGCGTCTGTGCTACAATCGTCTTCCCTGGGGTGGTTGTCTGGGAGGTCGAACCACCTCCAGTCCAATGTCTTCGGGTCGTAATTGTCGTTGTCCGCTATTCTCGTTCGGTTCCAAATCAGGATGTGCGGCTAACATGTCCTCAATGTCCTGGTCGTCAAAGATGTCCCTGAAAGGTTCGAACATGTCGTGCTGGGCACGAACACTCCTGGCTGGAGGGTTCATAGGCATGACAGGGTCACGATGTCGAGTCGGCGGAGCAAAAGGCACGGTTTGTCTAACTGGGGCAGGTGGTCGGGGAGTGGGCTTTCGGGGAATCAAGCGCGCGATTACCACTCCAGCTTCGGCTCCGTGTGGTATGTAGTCCTCATACGCTCGACGGCGATCTCTAGCCTGACGATGAGGTTGTCGTCCAGTGGGTTTGGGAGGCTCTGTCCTTTTCCCGGTCTTCTCACCAGAAGGTCCCAACTCAGGGGAACCCTCACTTTCCTTAGTAGAAGGGTCAAGTTCGAAGCGGGGTCTTCGACTAGGTCCCGGTAAAAGTTGACTTAGGGGTATTTCGTCTTCCCAGTCTTCCCAACTAACATGCGGTTGAGCTTTAGCGTGTGCGGGTCGAGCTAGAGTCCCTTTTATGGCGGAGGATGCGCTGCGCGGCGGCGCCTTCTTCCTCCCCCGAATAGAAGAACCCTCGGTTGACTCGCCTATGGTCGAAGCTGTCTCGCTAACCGTGAGGACGGCTCGTTTTCGAGATCGTTTGGCTTTGCCGCCCTCCGAAGATTCGGTGGGTCGGCGTGACTATTTCATGTCTCTTTCCTTTTCCTCACGTCTCCTAGCCAAGCTCTCAACAAATTCTGCCACAATGTCGTCGGCGGCCGTTTGGGCCTCCGAGAGTGGGTGCTGCATGATAGGTCCTGCTAAATATTCCACTAAATCGGTTGCATCCTGAAGCTCTCCTCGAGCACGGGCCTCTTCCTCTTTGATTCTCTTCCTCTCTTCTAATGCCCATTCCCATTCTGCTTGTTGGTTTTGTCTCCTAGTGGTCCAGCGACCGAAGGAAGAAACATGAGGGTACCAGTGTCTTGTTCCGGTAGGGGTGATAACGCAACAGGGGTTACCAAATGGCGTGGTGGGGTCCTAACTTTACGTTCGTTAGGGGCGAAAGTAAGGGTGGGATTGCCCACCGATGCGGTGGTGTTGGAGAATCCACAGTTTCGGGTGAGGTGTCCTCGGAATGGTTTCTGTCGTGGTTTAGGTACGGGTTTTCTAGCTGGGGCTGGTTCTACGGGAGGCTGGCTATAAACTGGGGCGGATTGCGTAGGTGGAGGTCTAGGAGGTGTCGAGTAATGTGTAATGTATTCATCTGGGGTATACTCCTCTAACGTAGCTTCGAATCCCAAAGGCATTAGCGTAGTGTGTGGGAGCGGAGTAGGTGGAGCGGAATATGCGTGGCGAGGTTTGGGAGATCGTAGTTCATGCAACTCAGGAGGTGGTACGGTGCCGGTGGTTTATCCGAGTCGGTGATTAAGTGTTGAGAGCGGGGACTGCGGTAGGTTTGTGTACCGGCTGCGGCGCGGCGTTGGGCAGGCGTAAGCGGCGAAGTCTGGACAGCGTGTTCTACTGCTGAAGTCGGAGATATAGCTATTTCGGGAGTATGGGGCGAGGACTCATCCGGGTCTTGTGAAGCGACTGGTTCGACGAGACCTAAGTCCTTGACGTTAAATGGTCGTAACGAGCGGCCATTGCCTGAGCGTGGCAGAGCTAAAGGTTTAGTTGGTTCCTCAGTTCTGACGGATCGCTCTTGTTCCCGAATGGTAACTGGGGCAGTATGTCGTCCGTATTCCGGAGAGAATGAGCCTGGGGGTTTATCAAGCGCATAAGGCAACTTAGCAGGGTCCTGTGTTGCGAGTTCCTGCGAGATGGCGGGCCATTCAGTGTCGGGAGTTCTATCGGGATCACATATAGGTAATCTGTTTTGTTGCGGAGCTCCGGATGAGCCTTGAGCTGGGGCCTGAATGGCTAATAGTTCCACTACGGCGCTGTGTATGTCAGCCTGAGCTTGCGTGTATATTAGGTTAGGATTACCGATCTCCACACTAGTAGTGTCGGATGCGCCATCGATGTCTTGGCGTAGCCGGTCGACTGCCTCTGGGTCGGCGGCCTGTATTTCCCTAGCAAAATATTTATCGACAAGGATAGTTTCTCCTGGTTCTTGTAGTGCAGCCTCGATGTATGCGGGAGGTACAGCTTTCAGTAAATCAGCCATGTCCGGAAAACTACTAAGCGGTCTGTAGCACGGTTTGGTGCGATTGACATGGACTACGTGGTCAGAGGCATTGGGTTGTCCTGGGAGCTTGACACAGATGCAGGGGAGCATTATCTTAGTGATTTGGTACGGTCCATACCATCGGCGTTCCAGTTTACGTGATAAACCAGGTGTTGTATAGTATCGGTAGACCCACACGTGGTCGTTAACTCGATAATCTGGGACCTTGATTTTACGACTGTAATAACGTTTCCTGTATTCCTTTGCGGATTCCATAGAGTGATGGGCTCGGTCTCTGATCGTGGCTAACCATCGTTGTACGTTAGCGCGATAAGCTTCTGCTCCGGGATAGCGTCCCCATTCAATCTGTGTCTCGATTCCATCCGGTACGCGGGGTTGGAATCCGTGCATGAGCATGAAAGGTGGGTAATGTGTAGAAGCATGTACTGCGGAATTGTAGGACATTATGCAGTAGGGTAGAACTTCGTCCCAAGTAGTATGATCACTCTCGGGTAAAGCTACTCTTAAGAGGAATAGCAGTGTGCGGTTGAAACGTTAGATCTCTCCATTGGCTTTCGGATTGTAACTCAAAGTTTCTCGCTTAAAAGTGTGTAGCTTAGCGCATAGGGCTTCCATGACTTCTGAAACGAAGCATCCTCCTCGGTCGGAAACTAGTTCCTCGGGAGCGCCATAGCGGCACACTACGTCTTCGACAAAAACTCGAGCTACACTCTTACCTGTTTGGTCAGGCAAAGCGGCGGCGATGACTAACTTGATGAATTGGTCAATGAAGGCAATAACGTACCGATTTCTTTTTCGGGACAAAACCCGAGTGTCCAATATGTCAACGAACATGCGGTGCATTGGGGCGCTAGCCAGCGGGTTATCTCCGAGCGCGGCTCGAACATTTTGTGGTAAATTCCGTGATCGTTGGCAAAGCACACATCGTTTTACATACTCGTCGACGTCCTTACCCATGGTCTCCCAGTAATAGAATTGTTTGAGCTTGCTCAGTAGACGACCCCTACCTGGGTGTCCACCGAATAGAGTGTCATGTGCGTGTTTGAGTATTTGTCGAATGAGTAGTCTGGGCACGCACAATTTACGTGCCAGCTAAATTTATTATACCAAATAAACTTTTATAAAAGTAACCAACCAACCAACCAACTAGATAACAGAATTTAGGATTATGACTAAAAATCTAACTTGTGTTCAACAGGGACAAATCATGAAAAACGAGGAAGTGTTAAAAGGTAACGTATTATGGCAGGATACAAACTGCAGACTTGCAATTGGTATTGCTGAAAGCACTTGGCCGTGCCAGCTAAATTTATTATACCAAATAAACTTTTATAAAAGTAACCAACAACTAACCAACTAGATAACAGAATTTAAGATTATGACAAAAAATCTAACTTGTGTTCAACAGGGACAAATCATGAAAAACGAGGAAGTCTTAAAAGGTGACGTATTATGGCAGGATACATACTGCAGACTTGTAATTAGTATTGCTGAAAGCACTTGGCCGTGCCAGCTAAATTTATTATACCAAATAAACTTTTATAAAAGTAACCAACCAACTAGATAACAGAATTTAAGATTGTGACAAAAAATCTAACTTGCGTTCAACAGGGACAAATCATGAAAAACGAGGAAGTCTTAAAAGGTACCGCGTTATGGTAGGATACAAAGTGCAAACTTGTAATTAGTATTGCTGAAAGCACTTGGCCGTGCCAGCTAAATTTATTATACCAAATAAACTTTTATAAAAGTAACAAACCAACTAACCAACTAGATAACAGAATTTAAGATTATGACTAAAAATCTAACTTGTGTTCAACAGGCACAAATCATGAAAAACGAGGAAGCCTTAAAAGGTACCGTATTATGGCAGGATAGAAACTGCAGACTTGTAATTAGCATTGCTGAAAGCACTTGGCCGTGCCAGCTAAATTTATTATACCAAATAAACTTTTATAAAAGTAACCAACCAACTAGATAACAGAATTTAAGATTGTGACAAAAAATCTAACTTGTGTTCAACAGGGACAAATCATGAAAAACGAGGAAGTCTTAAAAGGTACCGCGTTATGGTAGGATACAAAGTGCAAACTTGTAATTAGTATTGCTGAAAGCACTTGGCCGTGCCAGCTAAATTTATTATACCAAATAAACTTTTATAAAAGTAACAAACCAACTAACCAACTAGATAACAGAATTTAAGATTATGACTAAAAATCCAACTTGTGTTCAACAGGGACAAATCATGAAAAACTAGGAAGTGTTAAAAGATACCGTATCGTGGCACGATACAAACTGCAAACTTGTAATTAGTATTGCTGAAAGCACTTGGCGGTGTTAGCTAAATTTATTATACCAAATAAACTTTTATAAAAGTAACCAACCAACTAACCAACTAGATAACAGAATCTAAGATTATGACTAAAATCTAACTTGTGTTCAACAGGGACAAATCATGAAAAACTAGGAAGTGTTAAAAGATACTATCGTGGCACGATACAAACTGCAAACTTGTAATTATTATTGCTGAAAGCACTTGGCCGTGCCAGCAAATTTATTATACCAAATAAACTTTTATAAAAGTAACCAACCAACTAACCAACTAGATAACAGAATTTAAGATTATGACTAAAAATCTAACTTGCGTTCAACAGGGACAAATCATGAAAAACGAAGAAGTGTTAAAAGGTAACGTATTATGGCAGGATACAAACTGCATACTTGCAATTGGTATTGCTGAAAGCACTTGGCCGTGCCAGCTAAATTTATTATACCAAATAAACTTTTATAAAAGTAACCAACCAACTACCCAACTAGATAACAAAATTTAAGATTATGACAAAAAATCTAACTTGTGTTCAACAGGGACAAATCATGAAAAACGAGGAAGTCTTAAAAGGTACTGTATTATGGTAGGATACATACTGCAGACTTGTAATTAGTATTGCTGAAAGCACTTGGCCGTGCCAGCTAAATTTATTATACCAAATAAACTTTTATAAAAGTAACCAACCAACCAACCAACTAGATAACAGAATTTAGGATTATGACTAAAAATCTAACTTGCGTTCAACATGGACAAATCATGAAAAACGAGAGTGTTAAAAGGTACCGTATTATGGTAGGATACAAACTGCAGACTTGTAATTAGTATTGCTGAAAGCACTTGGCCGTGCCAGCTAAATTTATTATACCAAATAAACTTTTATAAAAGTAACCAACCAACGAACCAACTAGATAACAGAATTTAAGATTATGACTAAAAATCTAACTTGTGTTCAACAGGGACAAATCATGAAAAACGAGGAAGTCTTAAAAGGTACCGTATTATGGCAGGATACAAACTGCAGACTTGTAATTAGCATTGCTGAAAGCACTTGGCCGTGCCAGCTAAATTTATTATACCAAATAAACTTTTATAAAAGTAACCAACCAACTAACCAGCTAGATAACAGAATTTAAGATTATGACTAAAAATCCAACTTGTGTTCAACAGGGACAAATCATGAAAAACTAGGAAGTGTTAAAAGATACCGCAACTTACTTAAATTAGATTGTTAACATTGTGCCAATGAATTTATTATACCAACAAAAAATTTTATAAAAAAGTAACTAATGAAAAGGCTAATGTTATACAAATTTAAGATTATGACTTAAAATGTTTGGTGACTGCAAATGGCCAAAATTAAATATATGGTGTATAAAATAGTGACAATTTGGGTAAGAAACTATGGAAGCAGCGCAAAAATAAAGTTAAGTGCACAACTACATTTCGTTAGAAGTTAAATAAAAGTATTTAGGGAAACCCATAAATTTGGTGACAAGTTATACAGATTGCCAAAAAAAACAGACTTGTTATTACTATTGCTGAACGTCACTTGATGAAACCGTGCCATTTGTTACACTTTCATTATACCACATCATGCAAACTTTTATAAAATTAACTTGTATATATTTAGGTATAAAAATAAATTTAGCTGGCACGTGCCAAGTGCTTCAGCAATACTAATTACAAGTTTGCAGTTTGTATCGTGCCACGATACGGTATCTTTTAACACTTCCTAGTTTTTCATGATTTGTCCCTGTTGAACACAAGTTAGATTTTTAGTCATAATCTTAAATTCTGTTATCTAGTTGGTTAGTTGGTTGGTTACTTTTATAAAAGTTTATTTGGTATAATAAATTTAGCTAGCACGGCCAAGTGCTTTCAGCAATACTAATTACAAGTTTGCAGTTTGTATCGTGCCACGATACGGTATCTTTTAACACTTCCTAGTTTTTCATGATTTGTCCCTGTTGAACACAAGTTAGATTTTTAGTCATAATCTTAAATTCTGTTATCTAGTTGGTTAGTTGGTTGGTTACTTTTATAAAAGTTTATTTGGTATAATAAATTTAGCTGGCACGGCCAAGTGCTTTCAGCAATACCAATTGCAAGTCTGCAGTTTGTATCCTGCCATAATACGTTACCTTTTAACACTTCCTCGTTTTTCATGATTTGTCCCTGTTGAACACAAGTTAGATTTTTAGTCATAATCTTAAATTCTGTTATCTAGTTGGTTAGTTGGTTGGTTACTTTTATAAAAGTTTATTTGGTATAATAAATTTAGCTGGCACGGCCAAGTGCTTTCAGCAATACTAATTACAAGTCTGCAGTATGTATCCTACCATAATACGGTACCTTTTAAGACTTCCTCGTTTTTCATGATTTGTCCCTGTTGAACACAAGTTAGATTTTTTGTCATAATCTTAAATTCTGTTATGTAGTTAGTTAGTTGGTTGGTTACTTTTATAAAAGTTTATTTGGTATAATAAATTTAGCTGGCACGGCCAAGTGCTTTCAGCAATACTAATTACAAGTTTGCAGTTTGTATCGTGCCACGATACGGTATCTTTTAACACTTCCTAGTTTTTCATGATTTGTCCCTGTTGAACACAAGTTAGATTTTTAGTCATAATCTTAAATTCTGTTATCTAGTTGGTTAGTTGGTTGGTTACTTTTATAATAACCTCCACGAAAAAACAAACGCACATACAACCAAATGCTGAAAGCACGGCCTGCCAGCAATACCAAACAACTACCAACCACACACACATAGAATGCTAAATCTACGCTCAACAGGGACAAATCAGAAAACAAAAAAAAGTACAATGCAGATACAAACTGCATACGCAATGTAGCGAAAGCACTGGCCGTGCCAGCTAATTATTATACCAAATAAACATAAAAAACCAACCAACTACCCAACTAGATAACAAACATATACAAAAATTACCAACAGGACAAACATCTAAAAACGAGAATCAAAAGGTACTTAATGGTAGGATACATACTGCCAACAATAGCTGAAAGCACGGCCGGCCAGCTAAATTAATACCAAAAAACATAAAAAACCAACCAACCAACAACAGATACAAAAAACAAAAAACCCACAGACAAAAAACAAAAAACAAGGCGGACAAACAAAAAAGAGAGGCCCTTTATAAAAGTTTATTTTGTATAATAAATTTAGCTAGCACGGCCAAGTGCTTTCAGCAATACTAATTACAAGTTTGCAGTTTGTATCGTGCCACGATACGGTATCTTTTAACACTTCCTAGTTTTTCATGATTTGTCCCTGTTGAACACAAGTTGGATTTTTAGTCATAATCTTAGATTCTGTTATCTAGTTGGTTAGTTGGTTGGTTACTTTTATAAAAGTTTATTTGGTATAATAAATTTAGCTAACACGGCCAAGTGTTTTCAGCAATACTAAATTACAAGTTTACAGTTTGTATCGTGCCACGATACGGTATCTTTTAACACTTCCTAGTTTTTCATGATTTGTCCCTGTTGAACACAAGTTGGATTTTTAGTCATAATCTTAAATTCTGTTATCTAGTTGGTTAGTTGGTTGGTTACTTTTATAAAAGTTTATTTGGTATAATAAATTTAGCTGGCACGGCCAAGTGCTTTCAGCAATACTAATTATAAGTCTGCAGTTTGTATCCTACCATAATACGGTACCTTTTAAGACTTCCTCGTTTTTCATGATTTGTCCCTGTTGAACACAAGTTAGATTTTTAGTCATAATCTTAAATTCTGTTATCTAGTTGGTTAGTTGGTTGGTTACTTTTATAAAAGTTTATTTGGTATAATAAATTTAGCTGGCACGGCCAAGTGCTTTCAGCAATACTAATTACAAGTTTGCACTTTGTATCCTACCATAATGCGGTACCTTTTAAGACTTCCTCGTTTTTCATGATTTGTCCCTGTTGAACACAAGTTAGATTTTTTGTCATAATCTTAAATTCTGTTATCTAGTTGGTTAGTTGGTTGGTTACTTTTATAAAAGTTTATTTGGTATAATAAATTTAGCTGGCACGGCCAAGTGCTTTCAGCAATACCAATTGCAAGTCTGCAGTTTGTATCCTGCCATAATACGTTACCTTTTAACACTTCCTCGTTTTTCATGATTTGTCCCTGTTGAACACAAGTTAGATTTTTAGTCATAATCTTAAATTCTGTTATCTAGTTGGTTAGTTGGTTGGTTACTTTTATAAAAGTTTATTTGGTATAATAAATTTAGCTGGCACGGCCAAGTGCTTTCAGCAATACTAATTACAAGTCTGCAGTTTGTATCCTACCATAATACGGTACCTTTTAAGACTTCCTCGTTTTTCATGATTTGTCCCTGTTGAACACAATTTAGATTTTTAGTCACAATCTTAAATTCTTGTCACTCAAGCAATAATGTAACTGAACGAAGTAAAACGTTACATTTTCCCCCTTTTCCACGTATCGCTAAAAAAACTAACAGTAAAATTTGACTTTTTTCCGTTTTTTTTTCATTTTTTCCGGAAAAAACCGGTTTTTTCCAGTCCGACTTTTTTTGGAAAAAACCAAACCTGCTACATCGTAACAAATTGGACTTAAATTATAAATTTTTGCCAAAAAGTGGATTTGCTGTTGTCACTAAGCCGGTATCGCTTAGTTTCCTCTCGCTCTGTGAATAACTAACTAGCCATATGTCGCAAAGATACAAAGAGGTTGGTATTGACACCAGCGCAGTGCCCACCCAGAGCAAAAATATCGAAATTTAATATTTCCCTGTCGCTGTAACTCATAACACATTTTTGGCTGGATGGATGTCGTCAAAATCGTTAGAAAAGTGATGACAGTGTGTCTTTTAATAGGCCACTAAAAGAGGTCCGACCCCATCTTCCGGGACAAAATGACCAAAAATTGGTTTTAAGGGTTTTTCCAAATGTGGCATTGCCAATAATGCCTTTGTTTCGCGGACAATACCGGCGACGCATCGATAAACTGAGACCGTTATCTGAAAATAGCTAGTCAGGATCGACAAATTATTAACGCTTATTATGGCAACACTCCAAGGGCCGCCGAGGCTCCCAAACTTTCGTCCGCTTTTTTGTTAGAAATATCGATTTTTCAAATTTCAGCAATGAGATCGAGAACCTAGTAAGTGCCGACATTGGAACGTTGGAAATGCAAAATTCCTACGTGCAGTATTTCCAAGTGGAGCGTATAAGTATCACGGCTTTATGTATAATTGTGCACTTTCAGCGCGATAGCAAAGCGTATTATGTGTTGTGCCTCCTGATCGCTCCATAGTTCTCCATCGATAATTACAATTATGCTGATAAGTAGGTTCACTATGGTTTGCTAATAATTTTGCACAAATAATTCCATTAAATCAATATTATTCTTCTCAGTTAAACTCGGAAAAACTTCACTTATAAATCAGGCAATTTAAAACAATATGCATTAAAAATCTTGAAAATTATACTTTTCTGAAGCCGGTGAAGCTCCAAACAGATGCCATCAATTATAGTCTAGTAACAGTCTTAACACAGCAACTGATGGAACCAAACATGTCAAGGCGCCATCTAACGTTTGAATGAGGTATGACACCATCGAAAAAGAAGCTTTAGCTATTAATGGGGCATACAACACTTTTGAACATGCTTATTTGAAAAATATTTTACAGCAAAGACCAACCATACTCCTTCCTTTACGCTGGTTAAACAGCGTTAAGAAAACATTGACGCAAGTAGCGCTTCTGGTAGCTAATACTCCAAAAATATGATTTTGAAATTATTTATCGGCGAGGTTTTCGAAAATGGTAAACGCTGATTGTTTGTAGAGTTATTCATGGAAACGTTCAGGAATAATTAAAGGGAGAAATTTCAAATGAAAAAATATAAGTGCAAAGCTAAATCAAATATCGCTAATGAAATCAGAAATAAAACCAACAGGATAAATACAGTAGTATTTAACAGAGATGATAAAGCTTCCGTTATAAACAATGCATTAAATGATCAATTCTTCATGCATTAAATATGATATCAAAAATGCACACATCAAATATGTGAAATGTTTTTTGCCGCCGTTGCTGATAACGACTAAGACTAAGTATGCCCATCTAAATTCGATGTGGCAGTGGTTGATCGCGTGCGGTGATGTGCTTGGTGCTCTAACAGATGGCATAGAGGCGTACCGACTTCTGACCAAGGGTTCGACATTATTTACGACGAGCGACTGAAATTATGTTGCTTACTGGGACATCTACGGCTTATGAGCCTGCTGCAATGATAACAAGTAAAATCAAGTAAAGCATTGCTTCGCCTTCGACCTGGTTACATAATCTACTCATCGGTGCAGTTCATTTAGGCGGTGCTAATAGGTCGGCAACGGCAGCTGGTTAAGAACCAATCCGGTATCCGGATTTATTTTCGGGGCATACTGAATCAAACTATTTCAGAAAAAGCGTAACCGATTCCCAAATTGGAAGCTATTTTTCAACACTTTTCTGTTTTTGTTGTAGCAGAACAGCACGTGCATAACTGTTCCCGTTAGGCTTGTTTAGCAAATGTCGCCCAGATCCGTACTCGGTTTTCCGCAAACGTCCAATATGGACCGCACCTTCCGGCAATCCACGATAATATAGGTCTTTCCGGGCAAATAATATGTCCCGTTCAGTTGACGTAAGGCCTATAAGAAGTGTTGTAGCCTACAAGCTTTCAGCGCCGTCTGGTGTTAAGCCGAGTGGGGCCCTTCTTTGATGAAACAAAGTATCTGCAAAATCTTGTACTGGATCAGTTTGCCAAATGCTTTTAAAAAAGCAATGTTATAGGTCAACTCCCGATGGATGTAAAATCTTTTTTGCAGTTTCCGTTAAATCGTTACTGATCAGCAACTGAAAAGGGTCGAACTATCCTTCGGATAAACTGAGTTAACAGCTTTTCTTGCTCTTCGCTAAATCTTTGCAATTTTCTAACGAAAATTTTTGTAAATAGTTTTCGAAATAGGAATCGCTATCAAAATTATAGATCGTCCACTTTAAAACTGAACTAGTAAAAATTTTCTGCGTGCTACATACACCGACAAATTTCCAAATTCATTTTCACTGTTCTGTACACAAGTTCGTTCGGCATTCTATATCGAACATTGGACGCCTGTGTGTGCTACACGCTACTTTGCTCCTTTGGAAACGTACTGGTGATCATCTTTTATAATGTACTTACCGTGATCGTGTGAACTTGGTCGAAGATTACGAGTTGCAATTCTGGATTCAGCACCGGAACGCTCCTCTGCTCTCGAAATACACGCCTCTACTTGCGGTTGCGCAGTGGGATTATGTGATGCCGGAAATCGATCGAATTATTCAACAGAAACTCTAAAGAGGTACGGGATGTCTCCGACGTATGGAATAGCCGGGTAGACGTATGGAACATCCTGAATATGTGTATCATGTATGAAGCGGCTGCTATTAATCGAATATACAAACAGTATATGATATCGTCTGAGGAGTTGACTTCATGCTTTGATATCAGTCACCGCGGGGTTCCGGTTCTGCAATGCCGTTTGAGCAGCAATAATATGTCTGATTAACTGAGGACTCGCCAGCTGGGGAATACGGAGGTTGCTGAACTTGCGCTTTCCGATCATAGCTAACGCATTCACATTGCGAAAAATGGTTTAAATACTGTGTTAAAAGAAACACGAAGAGGGCATTCCTCTGAAGATTCAATTCAACCTTATAGTCATTGAAGAGTTTAAATCGGTGTACATTGAGGTGGACCTTGGGTTGTTTGAGAAGTTCCAGGACAGAGCAACGTACAGCTTCTACGTAACCGCACTCGTGAATGCCGAATATTTTTCGCGCCGGAATTGTCTCGACATTATGGCTCATTTACGTTATGCATCATTAACCTTAAGATGTGTGTACCTAGGGCTGGATTCTGTCACAGAGCCTATTCCGGCTTGTGATAAAAACGCACAGCCACATCCGGCCCTTCATAAATTAAATAAATAAAGCTATGCTAGTATATCTGTACGGGTCTGAAGTCGCTATGTCTCAGGGTTTGATAGCCGGGACGGGCTACTGAAAAAATATTTATTACATTCAGTTTAGCAGGTTGTGTTACATCGAAAATATTTAGCTCTAGGCCCCAAAAAGGCAAGATTGCTAGTTATTAACCAAAATCGCATAAATTCGGGTAAAATAATTACGTAAAAAATCGCCATTTTCAAAATTTTTGTTTAAGCGCCTTTTACAAGCCAACCTAGTAGCTATGTAAAACATGCTTTTTCATGCATGAAAATTGTGTTGTTGTAACCGGAAGGATGTTTTACGTATATATGATCATAACTATCATCAATTTCTATTGTTTAGCGATTTTCCATTGTCGTCATATATTTCTGGCTTTTAGAGCACATTCCGGCCCTTGTGATAATTTATCAGCAATACTTTACTATTAGTTAAATATATTAGTAGGGTCTGGCTCGGCCCAAAAATGTCACATTGGCTAATCGCGGCTAGGCAAGCTTTGATGCATTAATTTGTGTACACGGTGAAATAGCTATGTCTGAACAGTCTAGCTTTGCTACTAGGGACAATCAATAGTCATGGCTGACTATTTCTTTTGTCCGCATTTGCTTAGCTATCTACCATTGAAAAGCTGGGCGTCATGGTGGACTAGGCTACACCAATAGATGAGTCTCGGCGTACTGTTTCCGCGCTCGGCAGCTGCCTAAATTTAAATTTCCCGCATTGGACAACTCCTAAAATTTGAATATGCAGCGTCGGACAGCTGCCAAAATGTGAGCTTTTGACTTTTCGACGAATCGTGTGCCACTTTAAAATAAGTCCACAACAGATACAGATATATCTGGGAAACGAAAAATAAAAATATTGTTAATATACACACATTAGGACGTAATGACAAAAATATTGCATATATAAATCCATTTACATTTTTATGGAGGGCCAACGTATTTATGCGTTATTCGTTATATATATAACAAAAAGGTTGTGTTGAATTTTGACTATTGAGTCAGTTAGATCGGGCATATTACTGCCATCCCTGTCTGGCTTTCCTATTTTTCAAAAAAGTTTCAGCGAAGACTTAAATAAGGGGCGATGAGGCTTGTAGAAAAGAGTTGAAAGAGGTGTGCTACGGTGAGAGACTACAGCTAAGGAAAGCAATGCAAATATGAAGAAAAGTTCAAGAAAATAGCAAAGGACGCAAAGTTAGGCAAAAGGGTGAACGAATGAAGGAAAAATTAAGAATGCACAGTTTACTAGTGGATCGATGAGATTTGAGAATGGAAGCTGTGTGGTGACGTCACTGTTGAAATACTAATTATTAAAAAGGATTGTATAATGTGGAAGAAATGAATAGTCAATTACATTTTCAGTAGTACACTAAAGGATAAATCACACATGCACGAGATTTGAAATCCTAGAGAGATAGCGGATGCTTAGGGTGTTACCTTTAAAGGGTCTGAGCTCCCGCTGGGGTTCACGCGGTGCGTAGGTAACGAGATTGTCAGGGCGCGATATACATTCGAAACTTTCTGGGTATCGCAATTTTTTAAATTTTCGACCATTTTCTCCTGATTTTCGTCAAATTGCCCCAATTTTTCCAATTTTATCTTCCGCCAAATTTAGCAAGTTGTGTTCATATTTGCCAAAATAATACAGCACGTTTTGGAGAGGAGGGCAGAATACTGTAACGATTTATGGCCTCGGGAACAAATTGCCTCATGTGAAGATGGGGGCGTATCAAGTCGTGAACCTCAAACACGACGGGCCGAAGCCCTTTAACTATACTTCACATGAGGGAATTTGTTTATTTGATTTGATATTCCTACGTCGTGCCTATAACCGCTATAAGTGATGAACGATCGTGGGAACCATTCCGGTGGGAAAAATGTAGGGCTTGCGTCATCTTTTTATCATTGGTGTATTTATGTATGTGTCATGTAATTTATACCCCTCATACATTCATTATATTCATGTGTTTATGACGGCATAATTCATGTGTAGTTGTTTGTTTTGCTAAGTACATGTGAATGTTTATAATGCGTGTACTATTGCATATGAAAGTGTGTAGTATGAATTGTTTGTGAATTACGTGTGAAGTGTGTGTAATATGTGCATTTGCTTTTAAAATCGCATAAGTTTTGAGTTGAAAATTTTCCCAGCACAGTAAAACAAAACCTTTAAGACGTAGAGAGATCATGTTAAAGTGGACAGGGGGGATGGTTTGGGCATAGGCGGGTTGTGACGCCAAAGGTCATAGTGCACGCAGTAGATTACTCACACCAAATTTGGTTTCAATTGGCCAACCCGTTGATGCTATGGACCTCATCCCCTCGGTCATTTCTGGTAATAAGAATTTGATTAATTCTTAAAAATTATAACTTTAGGAGAGTGTAAAATAATACAAAATTTTAAAATTTGTGTGTTAGGGCTACAGTGTGTTAACATATTGTATTTGAGCGTAGCCACTGGGTGCCTTAACTTTTACACTTTACATTAGCAGAGAAACGTAAGTGTATTTGTGCTGGATATTCACAAAAATTGTTATGAGTTAGGGATTCCGAGAATTTCATAAAAAGGGTCTCTCTAACGAAAAAATTAAAATTCATGTGAGAGAGCGAATTTAACAGTTCCAAGAATTCATAATCCGGTTGGCAACCGTTATATTAAAATCTAACAGGTTAGAGAGATTTTAGAACTAGGTTTTTATCGGTTTTCTAGAATTAGGGAGTTAAAAGATTTTTTAAAGGGTTGTAACGTGAGATTAGGGCCTCAGTTGCGCGTACAACCGGTGAACGAAGTGTTGTTATTCGGTGTGTTCGTACAATCGTAATAATTGATCGCATATCCTGTATATTCTGATTTTTAATGTAAGTGAATGTATGTTTACTCGTATTGGGTGTAGTAAATAGTTGATTAGAATAAATTTCGAATGCATATTCACATATAGGGCCCCGACACCTTGTAGCTAGTTTTGGTCACCTGTGCAACCCCTAAAATCCTTGTCATACTCAGCCTAAACTAAGACTCACGTGGGCTACAATACTGAGACCCAGGGGCTATAATATCTCTCCCAATGTGAGCATGTATGATAATACTCACACACGAACCAAGGTCTCAAGTCCCAGGAGAGAGCGTAGTCTGGATTTGGATAGGCCTTCAGACCTTTCACGAGGTAAGCAGATTAGCGTTGGGAGGTGGGACGTTTGCGCCGCCTTTGGCTCTTATGTGCTCAGAGCCTTAAGTGGAAGAATGAACAGATATGAACTACATAGCTAGTGATCAGAGAAAGATTAAGTAAAGCTTTGGCTTTATGTGGGGAGTCAGGCTTCTGTCGGGGGTCCCATAGGCTAGCAAAGGATTCCCGGGGCTAAAATCCCAATTTTTCTGTTTTTTCATTAAAATCTCTATTATACGTTTTCATTTTTTCTTTCTAATATTGTATTGTTTTTGTTATTAGCTAGCTTACATTTAGTGAGTTTCTGTTTTTGATTTTCAGTCTGTCGAAAGTTGTCTTGGAGTTTTGTGAACAGAGAAAGCAGTATGAGCAAAACTGCGTTTTTCTACAATTTTGTATAGTTATTGTTTTCTTGTTTACTGGGCACTTAGCTAATGTCTGGACGACGAGAATGTTGTTATATTGGCGGCACTAGTGTGATATTGTTAGAGATAGATGTTTATTATAACTCAGAGTTCGACGCGAGTTTTGGTTGAAGCTTTATGATGCTTGCTCATTATCGGAGCTTATAGTCTTTGCTTGGCCGTTCTGTTCGTGCCTACGCGACGCTCCGAACCCCAGGGCTCACTATAATACACAATGTCTATAATCGATTAGTTTGTTTAGGCCACCAAACACTTAGTCCTTCCAGCCACTGGGGTGTGCAAGTCCGTGGTCTGGCGTACCCGTAAAGCGGTAGTGTTCCAAGGGTAGTAGTGGGTCGCATTAATCGTTTCGGCTCGGATCATATGTTAGGTTACTACGCTCATGAATTCGATCAATACCCGCGCACGTTATACAGTTTATTTATAATAATACCACGCCAGAGCGCAAAGGAGCAGGGTTTAAACACTGAAAAAAATCGTGAACGATCGCACTCGATCGCGAAAAACTCCACGGATTTTGTTCTCTAGCATGTAACTGACTTGTTCAGGTCTTTGTTTATACCAGCGCTCCCAGCATGCTTTGTAAATAATACCAAGGATATAACACCAGTCCTACTCCAGTACTCTCGTTGAACCTTTACCGAGTTACTCCAAGTACATACATAATAAAGTGCACTGTCTGAGCTTAATCTTTTACGACGGCGTGTAGACTCCTGCTTACGCGACGCTCCGACCCCCAGCGAGTACTATAATACACGAAAGATACAGTTTAGGCCACCGATTAAAGAATGTACTAGTAGCTGGGGTGCGCGAGTTCATGGTCTGGCGTACCAGGAAAGTGGTGATAACAAATCCTAGTGTTTCCGATTTTAGGAGTGCTTCAACGGTTGTAACTGCTCAGCACACACTGATATAGCTTTATTACGCTCTTTTAAAAACACGAACAACAGCCAAATAGTAGGAATTGTCTACTCGTTATTCCCGTGCAGTGCCGATTCTTGCTGAAACCTTCGACGACCAAATCAATTTCACTGGTTCTCGTAAAAATAACGCGGGTGAACGGGAGCGTTCAACTAAAGCATTAACCCACTTTAATTCCGAATCGACAGTCCGTTCCGTTGAACAACACTATATAGCTAAAATCCCTCATTACTAATAATTCAGTTGGTCCATATGCAGGTACGACGCACGATTCTACGTAGATTAAAAGACACTGCTCTCCTAAACTGAATAAGTCGATAAGCTATCGCTAATTTAATCTCAACACCAATGTTCACCGTTCCGCGTACATATACCACCCTAGGTAATAACCAGCGAGCAATGTGAATATAAATTTGTCGACCTGTTTAACCCCTGAACGAGTTATAGCGATGACATGTCGTTACTAAATAATGAGGTTAAACTCGAGGAAAACTCGCATAAAGCCGTTAAGACAAACATACTCGTAACCAACGTAACAATGAATGTAATGAATGACGATACATTATCAACACTTCGCAGTTCTACCAAACATTTTAAAACGTGACGAAACACTTTCGCTACACGCTAGAATATCACGCAATAGTCGCAAGAAACCAGTTAACGCAGCTCATAGTGCACTTAGAAATCACCCGTTCTAATAATCATCCAACAACCCGAGCATAGTAATGTTACGAAAACACACCGTACAATTATACGCTATATAACGCACCGAAATGTACGCTCAAACATGCTAGCTAAGAACCTTTCGAGACAATCCTGTCCTAACTCTCAAATTAACATGTGTTCATATTCTAATTCGCAATCCACTTATCGATATTCGAAGACTATTTTTGAAAACTAAACGTTAACCACCGAATATGTAATAAAACGTCACGTAGTCAAAAAGCCATGATATAGATATTAAATTCTAATTAAAAACTAACAACACACTCCACGTTGCTGCATCGTAGCTAAGCCACCAAAACTCTAATTTTAAAACATAACCAATAATCAACTACATAATAATTCAAATTCACTACCAAAAACAAGTAAAATAATTAGTAAAAATCACATCGCCATGTAGGCGCCGCCAAACAGTACCCCGTACTGTACTACATATTACCACAACCAAATATATTATATAGTTAATATATATTATGTATTTTAAAGAAATAAAATGAAAATTTTAAAAAGAAGAAATTTTAGGAAAATGGGGTGAAAGAGGGAAGGGTGGTTTGGAAAAAGTAGAGAGAGGTGAGTGGTAAAATTTTAGTACGGTGATAGGGGTAGGTAGGGGAGTTGAAATTGGGAATTTGAGGAGTGGGGGTTAAGATTTGAGAAAATAGGAGATGTTTGAAAAATGTAAAAAATTGGAGAAAAATGGGAATTTTGGAAAATAGAAATTTATGAAAAATAGAGAGATGGGAAAGGGGTGGAGTAGATATATGAATAGGGGTGGTAAGGGAAAAAGGATATTAAAATTTGGGGATGTTGGTTGAATTTTGAGGGAATGGGGGATGTTTGAAAAATGGAGAAAAGGGAAGAAAAAAGATATTTTTGGAAAGGGTAAATTTATAGAAAATAAGAAGGGGAAGGAGGGGGTTTAATATGTGTTTAGGTGTAGTTATGGGAAAAGATATGAAAATTTTAGGGGAATTGATTAAGTTTTGGTGGAAAGGAGAAAAATGCATTTTGGTAGAATTTTGGTTGTGTGTAAAAGAAAAGGGTGGGTGAAGTATATATTATAGGAAAAAGGGTAGGAAAAAAGAAAAAGTGTGTTTTTGGGGGTTTGGGGGTATTTAATTTAGGTTGGGGAAGGCTAGGGTTATTTAGGGGGATTTTATAAATAAGTAATATTATGTTTGGTTTTAATTAAGTTAGGAAATTACATAGCTAGTTTATAAGATATACAATATATACAGGTATATACATAGTTTATACATAGTTTACGTAAACACTACGCTCATATACCAGGCCGAGGACGACAGGGAATACTAGGGAGGCCTGGGGGCGGCCTTTATGGAAAAGAAAAAGAAAAAATTTGTGGTGAAAAACACCAGCCCAGCACCCCCCTTAGTAAGCCCATGACGTCCCGGCATGGGTAACAACCTGAAAACAAGTAATAACAAATAATAATAACACGTAACATCAAATATATAAATGAAAGCTCCAATTGTTTGGAAACCCAACGTAAATAAGGCAGTACGCGTAAATCATTATGATGAGCAAAAAAATGACAAGATTCATGGCAAAATCAAAAATAAGTGAAAAATAAAAATGTTTGGAATTTTGTGAATTTTTTTATTGTTTTTGGGTTTTATAATTATTTAAATTTTTATGAATTTTTGTAAATTTTATGAATGAAAAGTAATATAGAATTTTTCCAAAGGCACCATATAATACAAGTTATGCTGAAAGCAAGTAATATAAATTAATACGGGATGTACCCACTTTACCGGTATTTAACGAGTCGAGCTCGATTCGTTAGTATATTCCACTACATTCACAGTATATATTGTCATTGTTGATGAATAACGCGTTTACCGCGAGCATACATCGTTCGTCCATGACGAGGCGAAAATTAACCATTGTCCATCTCGACCATGACGAAATACATAATATCGATAATAGTTCCTGTAACCCAGGACTCACAGTACTGCTTAACGCAAAATTGTTAACCATAGTTGTTGTATTGTTAGTGTACCAAGTAAATGAGTTCCTGCCATTCAGAACTCTGCAATAGTTCGCATAAGTTTCATCATTGTAACTGTTCCACATCGAATTCGCGACGTATTTTATGACAAAATGTATATTAAACGTTCGCGAAAACTCCAAATATTGAACCATGACGATATAATTAGTGAGGTTATGCTAATATTTTTTAAGGTTATGACTATTACAGATTATTATTGCGCCTAATTGGCTAAAGGCAGCAATACTGTTATATATACTGTCTTAGTCCCGACGTGGCTTCGGCAAATACAATGGCCAATCACGTTCTAATGGCATAGATGATGGTAGCCCTGGACAATCGTGACGTTGATCATGCCATTTCGTAACAAATTGAAGTTCATCCAAGAATGCAACAGGAAATTGCTGCCGCGTTTGTCTCGAAACTTGTGTAATCAACTGTTGCAACTGTTCCCGTTGCTCGTGTGCAGGTTCTCCATGCGCTTGCTGGTTCTTTAGTTGACTTTCCAGTTTGTCAACTTCGTCGCGTAGACGCTAATAATCCGAGTTCGGTAAAAAATAGTTACGAATGCGAGCTATTTGGCTCGAAACGCCTGTTCGTGTATCGGCATACCGTCGCATATCTCGTTGTACGTCACTTTCCCATTTACGCCGACTAAAACCAATGAAGAGCAGCTGCGGAAAATGTTCTATCGCAATACTGCGCCTTCGCAGCATTTCATAAACAAATCCACGCACCGCATGCGCCAATCGACGTATGAACAAGTCGTATAGTTCCGGTGTAACCATAACGTCCCATTGTTTTTGAAAAACGATACTCCGGACGCGCTCCTCCCATTTAAAGAAAATGTCAATTAAATCGCGTTCGGTAACACGACGTCCACGTTCACCAATCTGCTTGAATTCGCGTTTCAATTCATCGCATAAATGGTAGAATAACATAGTCATGCGTTGTGGCATCGGTGCATCCGGCAAAGGTTCATAAAATGTAAAATAATGGTAAATCAATCGATTACCGAACGGTGTTGGTCTTCTTGTTCGTTGTTTATTGCCATCAAACTGCAATGAGGTCATATCCATATGGCTTCGTTGTTCCCTAATTAACGCTACTTGATCAGCATTGCGCTGTGCTGACGCTGGCCGCACAGCCGGTGGCACTGCCGCTATATCAGTCGCTCCTTGTTCCTCTGATGCTGTTGACACCGGTTTCGTGGGCGTAACGGCCGAAGCTTCCTCAAAGGTTTCTACATCACTAGCTTTTCGTTGCGTTTCAGCAACCACCGTTAACGTTGATGCGGCCGGTGTTGACGTAAAAGACGGCGCAAAGGTTGCTGCCGATGTTGATTGTTGCTCCTCATGATAAACTACTTCCTGTCGCTGTCGTGGTCGTGGTTCCACAAACGATGAGGCACGTTGTTTGCCTCGCCGTTGTCGTCTTGCTTGACGTTCACTATCGCTGGATTCGCTGGTCATTTTTTCGTAGTCGTCGCGACGTTCAGCGCGCGCTTGACGACTCGCAGTTCGTTGCGTTTTCTTCTTAGTCTGCGTTCCTCGCGTTTTGCGTTCCGGCGACTCTCTCCCGTAATCGAAGTTTGAGTTCAGCATTTTGACGATGTACGTGCTCAAGTTCCATTTGTCGGGCTTCCATCTGAGCTCGATGACTTTCGTCCGTTCGACGCAAATAATGTAACGCAATATCAACTAGCGTATTTAATTGCATTTGTTGCATTAACAGCATACCATCCAATTGCACTGCTGATGGAGGTATGGATTGTTGTAATTGTTCACGCACTTGTGCCAACTCCGTACCACGCAAATTTCCCAACTGCAACTTAATGTGCAACGAAGGAGAAATTTCCTGACCACTCGTCACCACTGTAGTAGGCGGGTGTTCGGCGACAGCCGCAACTTGTTCTTGTTGCCGAACGTGCTGATAGGCGACAGTAACTAGTTGATTAGTTAGCATGTCCATAACACGCGGTCGTGCTGGATTCACCACTGAAATAAGCTGTTGAAACGGCGCTCGAATAGCGTGCGACAAACGCATACGCGCCGACTGGGGAAGGCTAGGTGGGAACATAATACTAGCTCTCCCTCGTCCCCTAATCGGTCGTACTGTCATCGGCACGATATCAGAAATCGCGGGCTCCGCCTGAGCTATCGTTACTAAACTAGACGCGGTAGAAACTGGTACAGTTAAGATGCTCGACGACACTACAGCTGTTTCTGATTCAGCCCGTATCCGACTTAGTGTGGATTGATCCATTGATTCCTGAGCTGGTAGCGTCACTGCGGACGAATCTACACTAACAATCCGTAAGGGGTTTTCCTTCTACCAGCCACTTCAGTCACGGATTCCGAATCTACAGTAATCCCCATTAAGTTGGCTAGGCTTTCTTGCGCTGCCAAACCACCCATTTTCTGACACTTCCGTTGGTTTTCATGAGCAATCTGCTCATTTTCAACCCAGGTAGAATGATATTGAACAGGATCTACTGGACTAGCAGTGATCGTTACAGATCCTATTATACGTACCGAATCGTCTGACACAGGTTCCGGTGTACGAACCGCAGGCGGTGTTGTAGCAGCTGATGAAGCATTAGAAGCTGCATCTTCTTCTCTTAATACTTGACGATCCAAACGATGTAGTACAGCTGGGCGTGTGACAACACACGCACCGCCATAATGCTCATCATAAGCTGTCATTATCCGTTCGCGAATTTCACGCACAGGTACTCCTTCGGTTTCCCACTGTATAGCTTGCTGGTTCATTATATCCTCACGACGTTCCTCCAGCTCCGTTTCATCTCCAGGACCTGCGACGACATCTTGTTGTCGCTGTATACGTGAACGACGTCGACTGCGTTTAGCTCGTCGTCGTTTTTCTGCTTCGTACCATGCATTAAACTCATCCATACCATCCGAAAGATAATCGCGATCATAGCGCATTTCCGATTCCGGCATTTCACTAACCGGCGTATGATCTAAGTCAATGGGATCCAAACGCATATTTTGGCTCAATTGTCGATTCAACTGCGCTGCCGTTGCTGCAAATAATCGATCAGCATCGCGATGTAAGTTTCCTCCAAGGTCAATTATGAAAGCAGCTTCACCATTGTCTTGGTCGTTAATTTGATATAGGCTGCTATGCTCTTCGACATTCCATCGGCCCTTGCGCCGCCAATAACCAGCGCATTGAGCCAGTTTTTTAGCAATGCTTTCTTGATAACCACGGCGATTTGATACGGCGTCGGGATTAACCCGCACCGTTAAGCCACGTGCATTCGTTGTAAATGCTCGAAATATGCACGGAAATTGTTCAATCAAGTGCCATAAACGATTGACATCGTGACGTCCCATTGGTGGCGGCGTACCATGCCGATGTGCGATAAACAATGCTCCATCAATAAGCATGACATCATGGGCGCTATATCGGACGAACCGGCGATACTCTTCGAAATTCAGCACCCAATTTCCAGGACCTACTTGTCGCACACTCCTCCTAATAGTGTCGTACCGTACGGCGTCGGATCTTGTCGAATACGTCCGGTGAACAAAAAGAAAAATCGCCGTAAACTATATCGACGACCTACTGCTGCTTGCAAATCCATCGAATTAGCGTGTGGGAACGGCTGACTGTATTGTAGATATTGCACGTTCTAAAAACCTTCATCATTATTCATCGCCCACCATATTGAGCGTCTGACGCAATACACGCGTATAACGCTGCAGGCATGTTTCGTTGAGTAACGCAAAATATAACAATTGTTATTATTGTTATTAATTATACAACGGACCGTAGCTTAGATAGCCGTTTGCATATGATGACCACCTAAATTCTAAAATGTAATAATTGTTTATAATAGTTTATCGAGCACACCATTGGCAAGCCACCATGTCGAACACGCCATAATTAACACTCCATCTTCGTAGCGCGCACCTTCACTTCTCCATTACGCCGATGGAATTAAAAAGTTTTGTGGGCATACTCTGCTATCGAGCTTCACCGAAAATCGGCTCGACACTACAACAGTATCTATCCCAAATTAGCACTCAACGATTACCGAAGAACTATTGCTATCTTGCACTGTTCATTCCATTCGATAGCGGAAAAATAGAAAAGAGAAAAGTAGAAATTTCAGAAGGAAAGCATAGGTTTACCAGTTCACGTACACAATCGTCGAACACACCCTGGGCAATACCATAGCGGCGTTTCCGGCTCCTGCTCCAATTTTACACACCGAAGATGATACCATTCGAGGCTGTAGTCACATTCGATCCAATTGACATCATCCTCGCCTGTGCGAAGGTCCTCTTCGTAACTTTGGCCACACTTACCACCGAACCAATCGATTTCGATCGCGCGTAAGCGTTGCTCATACTCCAAATAATCGCGCGGCTCATCACCAAAATGTTTAAACAGACTTTTATTATGTCTTACTTTTGCGTCGCGCATCACCTAAACGCATTACCTCCCAATTAGGACCTTGTACCTTGACTACTCGATATAGTCGCTCGAAATTTGGGTGAAATTTGTTGGTGATCCTACGAGAATCAATTTTCTCCGGCCTCCGCATTAAGACCACATCACCTGGCAAAAAGTCGCGAACGCGTGCTCTCCGATCAAAATACCGATTTAATATGAAATTTAAACAGTTATCGCGATTATTTTAAGTTCCGTTTTATTTCATTCATGCATATATAATGCGTAGGATGTAAGAACTTTGTGCGGTTATAACTAACAATGCTGGTCGCTTTCGGTGTTTCAAAACAGTTATTCAGATATCAGCCGTCGCTGCGATCCCTTGTCACTGGACATGCTTCGCAATTCAAAACCAATTATCCATGGCTCGCTGCGGCGTCAACGTTTCTGCTTGTAAGGATTATTCAATGTTTTTGTGTTAGCAGTCGTGCTACGTAGACTATGTATATAACTAGTAGCTTGTCTCTCAGCCAAGGTGGTGAATTTGTGTGTTGAAATGTGCAATTCAGGGTGACGGACACAGCTATATATTGAACATCAATTTACAAAATTATCCGAATATCATCCGTGTTGCTTGAATAGTTGAGGATATATACCCGCTTGTTGCGTTATAGAAATAACGGTGTACGGTTGCATAGAGTATAAATAGCTGTACAAAATAAGACCAATAACACCCATATAGCTCGAGGGATTGAAAAGATATCGCCGTTTTTGAGTATTTTGGATTCGTGGACCCATTCAGACATCTATTTTGAACCAGCCCTGCAATTTAAATAGCGTCGCAACAATTGTAGTTATGTAGAGGATTTATTGCTGTATAAAACGAGGTCAATAACACCCATACAGCCTCAGCAGTTACAGAGATGGCTAAGCTCGATTCGCTCACTCACTCAGAATTCAATTAATTCTTTTTGCATTTTGTATTGGGATACTGATCTCTGGCACAGTTTTTGCAGCTAAGATTATCAACTATCGATGAAACCGGAAGCGTATAAACACATAATATGGCATACATGTAGCTTGAATTAAGTAAAGTATCCAAAGTGCATGCAACAACTGGTTTACATATTTGACAATAAATCGGAAGCTTGTAGGTTTTTCTTAAATGCATCGATAAGTGTCAACAATGCGAAAAGCAAAAAATCCGTAGTCATAACTATGAGTGCGAAGTGTTTGCTGCTAGTGTGTACCCGAAGCAGGGTCAAATCTTAGACTGGTCGCGGACAAGCCTATATAACACAGGTGTTGCCTGAAACGCATTGTTTAAAGTTTTTAAAAAATATCAATACTTAGGTCTGGTTTTATGAAATATTCAGTGCCCACTTTGTAGCACGACATTGAAAGTGCTGCAAAATACGAATATCGCGAATTCATTAAGGAATTCAACGGTTAGACGAATATGACTTTTACATTGAGTCAGTAAAGTTGCTTATCCATTGTACGCAACTATTTTATTACGATATACTAATAATACGGTAAATGAACGAAGAACAT
>JASANE010014424.1:0-98213 GCA_030248225.1 Trileptium ribeirensis
AATAACACAATGAGTCGGTATCGGTAAACAGTAGTTTACATTTATCACCATACAATAATTTCATATAATTGTAATGGAAATTATACATGAGAGACTTCGACAGTTCCAAAACTGTAAACCCAACATAAATGGGTTTACACAGTTTGACAGTTTTGCGGTGCATTTTAACCGCAACAAGATCTTCGTTAAATATTGAGGACATGGAGTAACGTGGGTTCGCCACCAACTTTTCAAATTTCCGTTCGTTGGTTATAAGTTTAATGTCAACATAAGCTCGCACGTTCTCCATCGTTTTGCCGAACACAGCGTTGTTGAGAAGTTTATACAAGTCTTTCTCAAAGTCACTATTTGCCTTCTTTCTCATCTCGGTATTAAAGGAGATATAGGGTTCCATCCATTCAGACTGGTTGAAGGAGACGACTCGATACACTTTTTTAAGTTCCAAACCAAGTGCAAGGTACTGCTGAAGGTTGCGGATGTGGACTTTATAATGATATTTATCATTTAGATTGGGGACCAGTTTTTCAACTGGTGCAGAACGATCTTGTTTGATCGTATTGCAATATGGGGATAACATTGAATCGGAAATCTTTAAACGTTCTGGAGCTAACGGATAATCGTTGTGAAGGTTGTGGAGATGATATGGATAGTGTAAGTCCACTTCCAATATATATCCAACATCTCCATTTGAGTTAATACAGCTCCAGTCGATTAAACCGATTTGAGCTTGGGAGAGCCACTTGAAATTGTTGTAGGGTAGCTTTTGTACCATCGACCAACCGTATAGATTGTTAGCATCGAGGTACATTATGTAGTTCATTAGTTGTGCAGCGTTGTATCCGTCAACGTATGGATTATTCGCCTTTGCATATCGGTGGGAGATTACCGATACACCACCTCGAATTCCATCTTCGAAGAACGCGTACATATCGGGGTCGGAGATGAGATCCAACTTGACGCCTGTCTTGATAAGACAAGCGTCCCATGCGAAGCTGGGGAGGGTGATGTAATGAGCAGGGTCTAGACGGAATTTGTCTAGACAAAACAATCGAAAGTTTTCAAATACGTCGCGAAGCAGCAGGACGTCGGTTTTGAGGTATAGGTCGTGGTATTGACCTAGGTTGTGAACGTTCATCTCCCGCCAAACAGCTTGCGCTTGTTGATAATCTTCGTCGCTAATACCACTTTCGGTGAGACTAGAATAAAAGTCTCGTTGAGGGGGTAATGCTGTTTCTACAAATCGGTCGACACAATCCATATATTCGTAAGGGTATATACCCTTACGCAGCATTAAATTGAGTTTATCTCCAAACACATGCTGCATCGCCTGGAACCGATCGACACCGGTTTTCTTCAAATTGTCGACCAGCGTTTGAAGAGATGATGGGAGGAATTGGATGGTATCGATAAAACGTATTTTCCATCCAACTTCGTCTTCAGCGACATCATCGTTGCCCAATATGAAGTCGATGCCATCCACATCTTCATCCCATGGTTCGTCGTCTTCATCATCGTCAACATCCACTTCATCCATTATGAACGGATTGTTGCTACCACCACCATCACCGCTGGTCTTCTTTGATTTCCGTATGATGGAGAACGTCATATAGTCCTCCATGCCTTTCGCGATACATTCAATCTCCAGTCCCTTTTGCTTGCATATTATACCTAGTTCTTGCATTATGAGATGTCCATCATATCTGCGCAAATTATGAAATAGAACAGTTACATCACGATTAAGTCGATATCCAATGTTACATTTCAGGTGAGCCGCACCTCTGTAGCGACCACAGAGGTGACAATGATCACGCGCTTTGTCATCGGGATCCATGGGTTTATTACATATATAACATTCTGTTGTGTTATCGAAATTGCATTGTTCATTATTAGTTAGATTAAGAGGTTTAGTTGGAATTTTTTGGAATTGTTCAGACAGTTCAATTATATTATTAAGAAAATGTTTAATCGTATCTTTTCCACGATATATTGTTGGTTCACTAATTTGGACTTTATCGTTACAACATCCAAAACAGTCAATCAGTCCATATCCACATGGGGTATGACGTTGATAAGGATTTGTATACGAGGTGGATGTTGATGGTTCACAAGTGACGATCTTTTCGAGAATACACTCGAAATCTGCATATATCACGTAAGGGGATCGTTGCATGCGGTGAATGTTTGCAAAGTGGAGAGTAGAATCGGATAGAGGTGTCTCGATGCGAGATGGTTTATCATGTTGACAGCGTTGCAGATGTTCGTACCGTTTAGCTGCACTGTAGCATGGTATCAGACATTTATCACAGAAATATTTCTTAGTTTTATGTCGTCTTTGATTATATAATAATGAATCCAAACTGCGAATTAGACAGTAATGTTCTTTATATAGCAGTAGGTGTATATATTGCTGATGTAGGGACTTAGATATGTACAACGGGTAAATAACAGCATCTTCTAGTCCATATACATTAATAGCAATATTGTTCTGACGTTCGAATCGGGGTAAATCCTTCAACTGAACGGGGTATTCAATACCGTTCATATTAAGTTCATTAATGTATTGTACATAGTTATTTATTCGTTCAGCATGATGTTTCCGATCAGTTGGATACAACGCCGCCAGAACACTCCACATGAAACATTTATTGTCATTGTTTTGAATATTAAGCACCGCATGTTTGTTGCGGATCGATGTTGGTAGCTGGACATAGGAAGATGCATGGAGCGGACGATACTTGCTGATGTGCACATCAGCATGTTGGACGTCTTGTAGGACCCATCCGGATCCTAGTCGCTGGAAGTCGTCCAGTTTCTTCACCAACTCGTTGAAGAAGTCGGTGAGCTCGATATCGACATTGTCCCCGCGCAAGATTGCGCGGGATTTGGAGTTGAAATGAGCTGATATCTGTGTGCCGTCGAGCTTGTGTAGCACACATTTGACGGAGATCCATAGCTTGATTCCACGGTTGAGTTGACTTTCGATCAATCGCACCAACATCTGACGTGATTGCGCTAGGAAGACGGAAAGATCGTTGATGTGCTGCTTGGGTACCATGTAATAGCTGAGGAGGTACCCTTTCAGCGCTTTGATCCATTGTCGCAGAGTGAGGGAATCGCATTGCTCGACAATGGACGACCGTTGGTGTTGATCGTCGACGATCTCCTGCGCCATTTGTTGTAATTGTTCAAGATGATCAGCATCAGTTGTTGTCGACGGTTGTGGTTCAATATTCGTTGAGGTGGAGGCTTGAGCTTCCACAATGCTTGCGGTGGTATTATGGTGACGCGCTTTACAATGTTTCTTTTGGTGTCTGATAAGTGCGTCATGTCGTGAAAACACTTTACCACACTGCTCACACCAATTTAGTTGCATAGTGTGAATTGTGTGAATATGACGTATAAGATGATCACGTCTAGTAAATGATTTGTTACATTTATTACACTGAAGTGCCATTCTTTTTAAGAGATTCTGAAACAAATTCTTAAAAAGGGTTATGAGCGAACACGAAAATCCAAGTAAGTTGTTCAAATTGTAAAAATGGAAACATCACAGTAGAAAACCCAGCGGTGCTAACTTTTGCAACTGTTCAACTATCTGTTATTAAAGTATAAATTATTAGCTATGTAATTATAAATTATTAGCTATGTAACTTAACTTTATTTAAGTAGAATAAATTAAATCAGCGTATCAGAAAACCTATATATATAAATTTGCACTACTTTATGACTATTAGTTTAAAAGTTATTGAATTATTAGCTATGTAACTTAACTTTATTTAAATAGTAGAAATGGAATCAGAGTATCAGAAAACCTATAGATATAAATTTTTACTACTTTGCTACTATTGGTTGAAAAGTTATTTAATTATTAGCTATGTAATTATAACTTATTAGCTATGTAACTTTGGTTAATTTAAGTAGAAAAATGAAATCAGCGTATCAGAAAACCTATAGATATAAATTTTAACTACTATTGGTTGAAAAGATATTAAATTATTAGCTATGTAATTATAACTTATTAGCTATGTAATATAACTTTATTTAAAGAGCAAAAATGAAATCAGCGTATCAGAAAACCTATATATATAAATTTTCACTACTTTATGACTATTAGTTGAAAAGTTATTGAATTATTAGCTATGTAATTATAACTTATTAGCTATGTAACTTAGAAATAATTAAATAGTAGAAATGAAATAAGAATATCAGAAAACATATAAGCATAAATTTTTATTACTTTATGATAATAGGTTGAAAAGTTATTGAATTATTAGCTATGTAATTATAACTTATTAACTATGTAGCTTAGCGTTATTTAAATAGCAAAAATGAAATTACCGTATCAGAAAACCTACGTACTGTTATAAATTTTTATTACTTGATGACTATTAGTTGAAAAATTATTGAATTAGAACAATTATTAGCAATGTAGTCATAGTTTATTAGCTATGTAAACTAGCTTAATATTGGTAGCAAAAAGGAACTAAGCTTAACGTTAGCCTATTGATATGAATTGTGGTACCTTTCCGACTATTGGTAAAAAATTTATAATAGTAATACTTTTAAATTATTAGCTATGACTCATAACTTATTAGCTATGTAACCTAAATTAATTTAAATAGCAAAAATCAAATCAACGTTGCATGAAACCTCTGTATATTGGTTTTGATAGTTTTACGAATATTAGTCAAGTCCTATTATTGCTTAAAATACTTTCTGTTTAGTTCATTAATGACCGAAATGAAAGCAACCAACGTGCTTGCAACTCTACTTTCTTCTCTTTTGCACCTTATTACATAAAAATTTTATTAGAATGGTACGATGCGTTCGATAAACACAATTTTGTTAGTGTGATTACGTTTTCCAATACAATCTAATAGTACTATGTGGTTCACCTTATACATTACGGAAGCTGGAATAGACCCTAACAGAAAACTTGTGTTCCAAATGTGATACATTAATTAAAAGGTTACAACGTGTTTCAAGCTCCAATTATTGGTGAGCAACTCTACACGTCCTTGTTGTCAGAGTCAATGTGTATACACCATAATCAGAGAGTCCAGCAACACACATATGTATTAACGAAACGTTGTGTCAACCTAAATGATAATAAAGACACACAGTAAACCTTAAACGAGACTTCAACTTTGTCATGCGTATTTGCAAGCATAATGACGTCATTACCAAATCACCATGCTGCTATCTACTTCACTTATGGGAACGTCATTTTCAACAAAACATGACGCTTGCTAATAGTTTAACTAGATTAATATCTGGAACGAATTTGTTTTAATCTGTTCAATTTATCGTGTTGCCTAGCAACGGTTGGCTGAACCAATATGTATTTAATATCCGAATTTTAATATATTAATTCAGAGATAATTTTTTGAAGATCATCTGTCCTCCCCACTCACCACCACATATGTGGGGGGGGGGGGCAAAACCCCCATTTTCTATCTACTAGTATTCTTCCATGTAGATGGTGTACGGGCAAAAAACTATGCAAATGTGAATCGTGTTGAGTACGAGCCACATCCAGCCGACCCAAGCGGTCGGTGTTTTTTAGATAAGGTGCGCTCGGCTCAGCTCTATGCATGGTCTGGTCAGCTCGGAGGTTGAAAGTTTAGGCTCGGCTCGAAAGAAATTGATACCGGCTCAACTCAGACTGGAGCCGAAGCGACCCCAACTTCGAGCCGAAATTCTCACCTCTACGGTTGCAAAAAGCGTTTTTGCATATTTGTAAAAATACAGTTTGAATGTTATATACGTATCTATTGGTTCTCCATATACTAATACAATATTTTTAGATACAGAATTTTAATTTTAGGTCTCGCCGAAAGATGACTCTGGCTCAGGTTGTCAGCCTTTACAGCAGAGTTATCTAATTTACAGAATTCTAAAGATTTGGGGAATACGGACAATATCTGATTTATAAGTGTTGAAAAAATTTCGACATTCGCACAGGCCTATTGTAATACAATGCCGTGAAATTCTGAGTCCCCGGAATTTTTAGTTTTGGCACATGTTTGTCAAGTTTTCGTACAAACATTAGAAAAGATAACTTAAATTTTCTTGTGTTAAATTGCTAAGGTTTAAGAATGAGAGTAAGGAAATGATAGCATTTGTCATCGGTTTCGATTGATTAACCAAGCGAAGTTCAAAGAAATCAAAATTTGGTGTAGTCAGATTTACATCGGCTTGCCGAACATTTTATATAACTTCATAAAACGTAGTGCTGGTCATAAGCTCATTCAAACCATGTCAACGATGTGCGTTATGTCCCCATGGCGCGATAAATTCTAGATCATTAATTACCGAAAATGACAGGAATTATTACCTTGTGAAAAATGGTTTTATAAAATCCTTAGTTGCACGCCAAAACCTTTGAATGATGACCTCCATGTCGAGCTGAATGAATAACTGAAAATGACCGGAATTATTAGCTTGTGAAAAAATGGTTTTACAGAATCCCCATTTGCACGCCAAATGCCACGAACAATGTTTTCCATGTCGACTTGAATGAATAACTGAAAATGACCGGAATTATTACCATTTTAAATAAATTGTGTTATAGGAACCCCCAGGTGCATGCCAAACGCCTCGAACAATGTTTTCCATATAGAGCTGAAAATGACTGGAGTTATGATAACGCAGGTGTCCTAAGGCAAGCTCAGCGAGGACAGAAACCTCGCGTAGAGCAAAAGGGCAAATGCTCGCTTGATTTTGATTTTCAGTACGAATAGAAACCGCGAAAGCATGGTCTATCGATCCTTTTGACTTTGAGGGTTTCGAGCAAGAGGTGTCAGAAAAGTTACCACAGGGATAACTGGCAGCCAAGCGTCCATTGCGACGTTGCTTTTTGATCCTTCGATGTCGGCCTTCCTATCATTGTGAAGCAGAATTCACCAAGCGTTGGATTTTTCACCCACCAATAGGGAACGTGGGCTGGGTTTAAACCGTCGTGAGACAGGTTAGTTTTACCCTGTTTGTTTTACCCTTTTTGTTATCGCGAGCCGCATTGCCTGCTAGCTCAAGCACTTCAGCGGCGAGATATTCCATCACCGCCGCCAAGTAGACTGAAGCACCAGCGCCGATTCGCTCTGCGTAGTTTCCATTGCGTAGATGTCGATGAATTCGGCCAACGGGAAATTGGAGACCAGCACGGCTATATCGTGACTTGGCTTTGCATTTCGCTTTACCACCTTTGCCTCAGCCAGACATAATTGAAGATTAAATTGTGATATAATATGATTGTGATATAAATCGTTTTACAGGAACATCCAACAAGTGTCTCGATCAATGTTCTCCATGTCGAGCTGAATTGAAAGTGCATCGACACACACATGTGATTTTGTTAAATATGGGAATTTAGATAATTTAGTGCTAGATTAGTATCAAACATATATTTATTTGAAAATAATATACCATTATAGATGCTTAATAGAAATACATTAAGCGACCTACAATATTCATTGCAGCCCTCAGTAATTCGATTGAGCACAATGATTTGCTGCAAATCTACGAACCATAGGAGGTATTAAGCACTATCGTTTGTGACATCCAGCTTTAACGGTATTATAGATGCTTAGGAAGACATTAAGGGTGTTTAAATTGTCATGCTCATGTACTCATTAGTTAACGGTGAATCTTAGTTAGGTAGCATATATTAAGCTATGATAGCTTAGCGAGTTGTTGCTAGGGATCTCGTCTCCGTAATAAGAGCGCCGCCCGATTGCCAGGATCACATCCAATGACGGCTCCAGCCAATATTGCAGCTTGCAAACCTGACACTAGTTTCAAGTGGTACGCAGGGATACTACATACAAACGTATTCTGGTGAAAAATTTTAGCTGTCTCTTGACAATGAGTAGTTAGAGATACCAACCAGTCTCTTGACTGGAAGTTATACTGCAACATGCAAACTAATCTTGCGTGTGGTAGAGGCCTTTGATTCACCGAGTACTCACGACGTGAAACCTTTGGTGCCATGTTTGAAAACATATCTAATTCTATTCCGGATATCAAAGAAAGACATCACATCGACAAACGCGTACAAAATAGCGAAGTATTTACGTATATAAAGGCAAAAATTATTCCATATGGAAATGAAAATCTAGAATATTTCAAACGACTTCCATGGAGATTTCCATGGCATCTCTGAAGTCCAAGTGTTGAGCGGAGCATCCACCAAGGATGTTAGAGGAAAACAGTGAAAATTGTATTTCCGATGAAACTCAAGACTCATACTGGATGGATTTCGACAATTTTTTATTCGACAGAAAAACTGATTATGATGAATCTTCGAACCTATATTCCCCGCCAACATTATGAAAACAGGTTTTTAAAAGTTCTTTCCCAAATCTGTCCATACCAGCTACGATATTTACTGTTGGGCGACCGGTGGGCTTTAAGATTTATCACAAAAGGTTGACGCATATTAGTTTAATCATGACATACATACTCAAGTATTAGCAGACGATGCAAAATTCTAGTATTGCCGACTGCGACGTTAAATGTTAAGGTAGTCTGATTTTTAGATCGCTTGGTATGTGGCAGTAAACTTAAGCGGCCGGTCGACCAACAATCCATATTGCTGCCAAAAGGCATTTGCGGTTGTTAAGGAAAGAAAATAGTTTGACCGGTCGACGGCATTCCCGACGGGTCTGACGGCTCATGTCACCTTTATGGGTAGAACGATCTTCGTTTAACGGCCGGCTGACGGCTTTCGCTGTCGTTTCCCAAAACTACGGTGCACCTGAATATTTATCGACCCTTTGCCAAAAACAATTTTCAAATTTCAGCATGTTAATGTGTGTTTCTTTACTTTTACTGCTAATATGATAGTTTTGGTTATCAAGCGGGAATTCAGTTACCAAGAACACTGAATACGATTATTTGGTTATATAGAGTATAGCGCAAATATTCAATGCATTTTCAGAGGTTTTAAACAGGTTTAGGGTCAATGCACCCATTATCCCAAATGATGGCCTTTCTCAATTGTTTGGTTTTGTATTGTGTGAAGGGCATCAACAATTGTCTGTTAAGTTCCTAAATAGATTTATTGCTACGCTGAATACGATAATTTTGTTACCTAGAGTATAGCATGAATATTTGACTGGTTTCAATAGGTTTAGCTTAATTTAAAAGAATTTCCGCTATTTTCTATTTCGCCTGAGAATTTGAAAAATTTAATCTTTTAGATTCGCGAGAAGATTTGTGCAGCATGTCAAGATTACTTTGAAATTGCGACAGCGCTGATCCAGTATTTGTCAGTGGATGTACCCAACATAGACAAACGTCAAACTCACAGCAAAACGAGAGGTTCTCGGCTGTATTCCTCGCCTCACTCTTAGACCCATCCCGCAGCACCCTGCGCCTAAGGCGATCAGAAAATTTTAGCAATTATGAGCAAAATTCATGAAATTTAAAGAAAAATAGGGAGGAATATGAAAGATTATGAAAGCAAATTACGAGGCAAGATAAGATGCAAACAGGGAGGGCCGCGGCAAAGGCCTAGACCATATATTCTATGCCACCTGACATTTTGCATTTATGCGCTATATGTTCTTTTGGGGAATCTCTTCCTGGATGTACCCTTGAATAGTGCATTATATACAATTTGAATGGCATACGCTGCTGATAATTATATACCTTAACGGTATTATTATAGGTAAATCGTTTGACATACCCGTGAGGAATAGACGGATGATTTTACAGGCCTAATGCAACATTATTATATTTTAATATATAATCCTCCACTAGTCCCATAAATGGCAGCTTTATCATCGAAATTGCATCGAGTGTGAATTGAAGAGAATCGTATTAAAGGAAGACCTTAACTAGACGGTTTGATCGCATAAAAAACGACATAAAAGTTAACAAATGTCTACTAAATACTGAATCAATTACGAATAAGTTTTTATTTGGATGTGCAATTCCGTTTTGAAAATGCTGACGTTTTCGTTTAGCGTAGCGTTTGCCACAAATTTTAAGTTAGATAATTTAGTTATACCATGAAGGCGTTATGTGGAAAATATTTTTGGTGCTGTGATAACGAAAAAAGTGCCAAAAATCGTGATAAACATCCAATAGTAAAAGTACTAGTTTACAGTATTTAAATTTTGCGCAGTAAAACATTATCAAACATCATATTTTTGTGCAGCTGCTAAAATCTTACATTGCATAATATGCATTTATGATTTATATATTATATACATTTTTATTAGATCATCATATTCCAATGACAACATCATTTAATATTTTGGATAAAAAAATCTAGAAACATAACGGTATATTAAAGCATAACATGTATTCCATCGTCCGTCTCATTGAACGTTTGGCCAAGGTCTAGCTGAGGGACGTAAACCATATGCCAATTATTTCCGATATGCTAAGTACGAGTTTTAATCTTATTGTAATACCCTTATATGGTCATACTAAACCTAGAAATAAGTCGGAATGCTACCACTCCTTTGAACGCCCACACCCCACACTAAGATATCCATTCTTTAAGAATGTAACGTTTACATCCTTCTCCTTGAAAATTTTAACACATTATGCATGGTCTCATCAGCATTGTTGCTGCGTTTTCCAATGTATTCGAAGTTCTTCAGCCACGTAAATTGTAAGGAGTATTGAAACGCGTTTCTAAGGCACGTCGCAACGTAGTGTTTGCATATAAACAATTGTCCATTACGCTGTAAAAATGCTCCGCACCATAGCAGTTTATCGATCTGTTTACTTGTCGATTGGCTATTTATTCTGCAGGCGATGTATGTCTCTTGACCGCCCAATTTTGATCAAAAACGTGCTTATATACTAGACACTGGCCAGACCGTTACGTTAGACATAAACTTCTTTAGATTCTTTCCTGGATGCCAATTTTACGTTCGTTAAATCATACGTTTGCTCCGGCTTTTTTCTTCTCCATAGGCAGTATGATATTAATACTATTAGTAGAATAGTAAAAATGCTAGCTGTCACCACAATTACTAAAAGTATTGGCTGGTTGATTAAAAAATTTCCACCGCCTGATAGATCCGCTCTGGTTGTGTCTGGCATTTTTGTTATTTCTTCAGAAAGCGAAGTTGATGTTGATGCATTTGATGACATTTACAGTGTATTATATACAACAAAATAAAGCTGGCTTCTAATTTGCCCAAGTTAAAGCAGTTTTAGTTATATAAATCAGATAGTAACGTTTGTTACTAAAAGTGAAAAGGCTGGAACAAAATCATGTCATTATGCCTGAAACATAAGTTGTATATCGGTTGAAACATAAGTGCAAATATTCTGTTCGATTAACGCATGGTGTACACAAAAATATTATAAATTATATGTCAAGAAAGATTTTAACAAAGCGCCGTTTGACTGAAAATCTTTGCTAGAGAGGCACCTGTGTATTGCGTGGGTCTACTCAATATTGCGAGGCACCGATTGCAAATGAAAAATATTTCAAGTATGTAAGCCACTCCTTGCCTCCCACCCCTTGATGGCACAACTGTTTCAACGGCTTCGAAATGTGAAATA
The DNA here is from genome assembly GCA_030248225.1 of Trileptium ribeirensis. NCBI lineage: Eukaryota > Metazoa > Nematoda > Enoplea > Enoplida > Thoracostomopsidae > Trileptium > Trileptium ribeirensis. The sequence continues at coordinate 11,530 of JASANE010014424.1, forward strand.
TCCGATGGGGAAATGTATCGAAAAACAGTACAAAAATTATGGATAATTTGCACCTTTGATAATTTGTCTTTAAAATATCCCAGGCGACCTGCTTAATATTAGCCTATATGTAGTTGAGTTGGACTGCGTTGAATTAGTAAGAAAACGACATTTTGCACAAATGAGCATTAGCATGCGACACAAATATAAAGTCACGTTATATATGTATACCTGGTTTGCTGATATATGCGATGAGGACACCTGAAAAACAGAAAAAATGATACCGGTGCAGTTCGCGATAGAATGTCGACTGACCAACTAAGGTTGGTGGCATGTGTATCGTATATGTTGGCCTAATGTATACTAAGTTATGTCACCAACGTTTCGTGCAAACTGTCAAGAATCCCGCGCAACTAATCTTATGCTGAGATCATGATATACACAATAATGATCCAGGTATTCATCAATTCTTTTGCGCATCGTCAAACTCTTGTAAAAGAATCCATTGCACCGCGATGTGCTAAGCGAGTTTGTCGTGCAGCGTACGTTTGCATGTGTCATTTTTATTCCCTCTGTTCGCGAGGTTTCTCAAGAATTGAGCAAGACCTACGAAATAATGTAGTAGCTAGGATGTGATGCTCATAGCATAAAACGCAGGGTCAATTCGTGCCGTAGCTTTAAAAGGCTGTTCAACATTGTACGAAGTACACATTAATTCATAGGTATATGGTTAAAGCTTAAGCATATTTATTAGAGCGACTAGAGTTGCTCGCAGTAGATGTAAATTGAAATGTCCCTTGCCTATGTATCTAACGTTTCAAAATAGTCGTAACAGTTTTATGAGACCACTATGTGGAATTTTTCATCTGGGATATATTTCTACAGTTTTACTGACCACAATTGGCAACATTTCAACACATTCAATAGTTTGGGATACAGATTGGCTGAAACATGATTCGAAAGCCGTATACATAATAAGGGACATTATAAAAATCTATGCTACATTCATTAGCAAATATATTTTCCAACCTATATATGCCATATATTATGAACTACAGTCATCCTTCTGATGATCTATGTAGCGAAATCTGAAATCTGAAATCTAAAGTATAAAATAGGTTATCCAGACATGTATACAATTTTAATAAATGAACTTAAATGCCACGCACGAGCAAATGAGCATTAATAGTTGTTAGGCTATATACAGGGTTATCAGTTACATTAAGCGGTAGTATACATATCTGTGTTGACGATGAAGTGCTGTACAAATTTTGCCGTTGAGTTCTAATTTTTCGCCGAAACTGGGGATCGAGAAACCCCTAAGACATTTACAATAAGGAACAAATGCTTTTAATGAGAATTTATTTCATATTCACATCCAGATAAATTTTTTGATTATTGGGGTTCCTACACATTAAAATATCTCACTACTCTGTGCACCTGTGTAGTACTCTTTTGATATTCAAGAATTTCGTAAATCATGAAACAAAACTGCTGTTTGGTCGCAGCTGATACGCTCACGGCAAAGTGAAGTTGACGTTCGAAAATTAATGTTGCACCAAGTGTAGCAAGATTACATACGAGTAGGGCTCATAGTTCCACTCATGAGTAGGTCTTAACGAATGATTTAAAACTGAGCTGCGAGATCCCTGTACACCGATGGCGATATGTCTTTTTTGGTAATAAAATTCTTCCGAAGTCCCTGAAAGACGACCATGTGTAATTACAACAGCTATTTATTGTTTATAATAAAAATCATATATGTTATATGTTTTGAAGTAGTTTTCCTTTGACCAAGACACAGTTGACGAATATTGCTTAAATATATGATGTTTATAATACAAGTCTCATTTGGCATTGATGATGAAGGTCCATCGGCTTAGGGGGTGTGCACGGTGGCGGGGGGTTCTCAGGAGGGTAGAAGTATACTATCTTCAGCGGTATTTTTGCCGATTTCACCCCAATTTATGCTATAATTATCCGCGTGCCATTGCCGCGGCGGAGAAGGGGGTTGAGGTTGCGGAACCTTTAGGGGTAAATACGGCTTGAGAGGGGTCCGACCGTTAGGCAGGCTAACCCCACTCGACACCTATACTAACTGGATAAATACTACTGTATCAGACGTTCTTCTGAAAAGAGAAGTATTTTTGCATGGAAAAAGAAGCCATTCTGAATGTCTGTAGTAGTATCGGACAGTTCTACGATTACAAAGCGGTCGATTTGCTTTTATGGCTCAATATCAGCCAACTTGATTTTTAGAATTAAGTGATTTGTCTTAATTTGTTAACTTATTTATCGCGTTAAGGCCATCAATTTTTCGGTAAGCTGAATGCGATATAATAGTTTTATACTGACCTGGTCTACCGATTCGTATCCACAACTACTCTAAACATGAACTATTGACGGATAATATGTATGATTGTAATAATTACATATAATGCTTAAACAAAACTTCTATTGAACCAAATAATATAAAACATATCTACCAATTGAGGTTATAATTTAATAAATGATATTATTTTTCATACAATTAAATGATTTATTATCTGCTGATTTATTTATTTATTTATTTATTTATTTATTTATTTATTTATTTATATATTATTTATTTAATAAATGATCGATTATAACATGAAATTGCTGTGCAGTCTACTTAAGCCACGGTTACTGTATAGCTTAGTGGGTCAAGTGTGGACTTTATATATTTTTGGTAGATGTTTTTCAATTAAAAATGGCCATTGCTAAGGTACCCTTTCGCTTCTCGGAAATTTTAGCAGACTTTTTATGCTTTCATACATTTATCGAGGCGCTTCAAAGTGAGATATTGGTCGTAAACAATTTTATACACAATCTTAATTTTTTCGTTTCAATGAATTTTTGCGCAGCACGCCTTGTCATAGTGACGCAGTCAATCAGATTTCTGCGATATATTGTCCTGTTTCGACAGCTGAAAAAGTTGCCTCAATTGTTAGATAACCGTAACTCCAGGCGTTCGGGAAGTTTTAAATAACCACAAATCTGCTTGCCTTATTTAAATTTATGTGCAGACTAAAACTTTCAAAGGTTATTGCTAATAACTAGAAGTTTGAGATGTTTAAATAGCAGCACTGTGCGAAAACGACGTGATTCTGCAAAGCATATAATATCAGACAAGATTGTTTGTCAAATCTACAGGATTGGAAGAGACATAGCGTCTCACACCTGTTTTCAAATAAGAACCGGAGGGCCTGCACCTTGCTTAGGTTCACTTTAGATATCGGTGTTTGTGGCGTGGAGTAAGGAAACTGAAATGTTATAGAGGTTGCTATTCGCGTGTCAGAATAGTTCACATGTTTATGCGAAATTCTTGGAACAGGTATAAACAGGTATAACAGGTATGTGAACGTATTAACAGTTTCTTTGTATCTATATTTATTTTATAACAGAACAAGTAAGATCAGAACCGGTGTTGCATCTACTAAGTTACTGTAGATAGCAGTAGTCGTCCGGTTGATTTTAGCCCATAATACGCATGCATACAAGAACAGAAAAAGTAAGATCCGAACCAGTGCTGCATCTACCAAGTTACTGTAGATAGCAGCGGTCGTCCGGTTGATTTTAGCCCATAATACGCATGCATGCAAGAACAGAAAACGTAAGATCCAAACCGGTGCTGCATCTACTAAGTTACTGAAGATAGCAGCTGTCGTCGACTAATTTTGGCCCATAATACGCATGCATACAAGAACAGAACAAGTAAGATCCGAACCGGTGCAGCATCTACTAAGTTACTGAAGATAGCAGCTGTCGTCGACTAATTTTGGCCCATAATACGCATGCATACAAGAACAGAACAAGTAAGATCCGAATCGGCGCTGCATCTATTAAGTTACTGTAGATAGCAGCAGTCGTCCGTTTGATTTTAGCCCATAATACGCATTCATACAAGAACAGAGCAAGTAAGATCCGAATCGGCGCTGAATCTACTAAGTTACTGTAGATAGCAGCAGTCGTCCGGTTGATTTTAGCCCATAATACGCATGCATACAAGAACAGAACAAGTAAGATCCGAATCGGCGCTGAATCTACTAAGTTACTGTAGATAGCAGCAGTCGTCCGGTTGATTTTAGCCCATAATACGCATGCATACAAGAACAGAACAAGTAAGATCCGAATCGGCGCTGCATCTAACTGTAGATACCAGCAGTCGTCCGGTTGATTTTAGCCCATAATACGCATGCAGACAAGAACAGAACTAGTAAGATCCGAACCCGTGCTGCATCTACTAAGTTACTGAAGATAGCAGCTGTCGTCGACTAATTTTGGCCCATAATACGCATGCATACAAGAACAGAACAAGTAAGATCCGAATCGGCGCTGCATCTACTAAGTTACTGAAGATAGCAGCTGTCGTCCGACTAATTTTGGCCCATAATACGCATGCATACAAGAACAGAACAAGTAAGATCCGAATCGGCGCTGCATCTACTAAGTTACTGAAGATAGCAGCAGTCGTCCGGTTGATTTTAGCCCATAATACGCATGCATACAAGAACAGAACAAGTAAAATCCGAATCGGCGCTGCATTCACTAAGTTACCGAAGATAGCAGCTGTCGTCCGACTAATTTTGGCCCATAATAAGCATGCATACAAGAACAGAACAAGTAAGATCCGAATCGGCGCTGCATCTACTAAGTTACTGAAGATAGCAGCTGTCGTCCGACTAATTTTGGCCCATAATACGCATGCATAACAGAACAAAAACAGTAAGACCCGAATCGGCGCTGCATCTACTAAGTTACTGTAGATAGCAGTAGTCGTCCGGTTGATTTTAGCCCATAATACGCATGCATACAAGAACAGAACAAGTAAGATCCGAATCGGCGCTGCGTCTACTAAGTTACTGAAGATAGCAGCTGTCGTCCGACTAATTTTGGCCCATAATACGCATGCATACAAGAACAGAACAAGTAAGATCCGAATCGGCGCTGCATCTACTAAGTTACTGAAGATAGCAACTGTCGTCCGACTAATTTTGGCCCATAATAAGCATGCATACAAGAACAGAACAAGTAAAATCCGAATCGGCGCTGCATTCACTAAGTTACCGAAGATAGCAGCTGTCGTCCGACTAATTTTGGCCCATAATAAGCATGCATACAAGAAAAGAACAAGTAAGATCCGAATCGGCGCTGAATCTACCTAGTTACTGAAGATAGCAGCTGTCGTCCGACTAATTTTGGCCCATAATACGCATGCATACAAGAACAGAACAAGTAAGATCCGAATCGGCGCTGCATCTACTAAGTTACTGAAGATAGCAGCTGTCTTTCGACTAATTTTGGCCCATAATACGCATGCATACAAGAACAGAACAAGTAAGATCCGAATCGGCGCTGCATCTACTAAGTTACTGAAGATAGCGGCAGTCGTACAAGATAGTACAAGATGCTTCAGTATATATCGCTACTTCCAATTTTGCAGCACTGCTTTGTAACACATTTGTTGGGTGACGGCGTTCCTATTCGCATAGTTGTAGTACCAAGATATGACCCGGTAAGACTAAGCACAACAACCCGTAAGTAATTCTTTAATACTAATACTCGCTTTGCACTATATCTAAGTTGTACAGCGCCTCAGGCCTAAGAGACCATCATCGTACACCACATCTATGCCTAATTTAAAGTCTATTACTCCTTTCACCAACAGCCCATGCTAAGCTTGTAGTGCACCAGCTATTAGTTTTTAGTTGGTAACGTGTCTTGACGAAAGTTTGATGGCACTATTGGTACATGAAAAGTGTTTATATTATTTATATTACTACGGTATTATGTCTACTATATTATATAGGATACGTACATAACCAAGTATTCCATATCGTTTGGGCAATAAATTATAAAATAACATATCGTATCGTATTGAAAACAACACGGCACAATTCAGTGGAGAACTACATTGAAACAGTTGGGTAATAATATATAGATTATAGCGTATGCGGAACGTTTAAATCAAGATAACTGATTTTCTTGCTATTTCATTATTAAAACCATATATATCTTACTACGGTATTATGTTTACTAATTATATAGGTTACGTACGTAACCAAAAGTTCCATATGATTTTTGTAATAAATTATAAAATAACATATCGTCTCGTATTGAAAACAACACGGCACAATTCAGTGCAGAACAACATTGAAACAGTTGGGTAATAATATATAGATTATAGCGTATGCGGAACACTTAAATAAAGATAACTGATTTTCATGCTATTCCATTCTAAAAACCATATATATATATTGTACGTAAACTCAATGATGCGCGGTGAGGTCAAACACAATATATAATAATAATCAAAGCGACGAACGCCAGCGCCTATAATATATACAAATACAAAATAAAAGTGTATCGGTTCGCTCGCATGAGAGTATACTATTTAGCTTATGCGCCATTGCCAGCCAGCCAGCACAAGATTGATTCCAATTTCCTGAATCATGTTTATTGACCGTGCTCTGGTTGGTCAGAATCGTCCGTTTTCGGAGTGTTAAATCACATAGGCAGGATATACTGCCGTAGCGGGTATCACTGCTCATATTTAGTCGCAATTGAATTTTATTCTTAAAATTACTATTTGCGGAAATTTAGATTTGTCCGTATTCGACGTATTAAGTGACACAGGCAGTATGTACTGCCGTAGCGGGTACCGCTGCTCATATATAGTCGCATTTGAATTTTATTCTCAAAATTACTATTTGAGCAAATTTAGACTTCTAATTTTGGGTTAGGATTCAATAAAAACTTACATCCTAATTACAACTTAGAATTTTCGCCATCAAAAAGTAAAAATAAATGTTTAAATAAATGTAAAAATAAATTAAAATGTTTAACATTTCAAAACGGAAATTTAAAAAGTTCTGTGATTGCTGACTACATTTTAGCTAAGTTAAGTGTTTGATTGTTTGAACGATCGCTAGGTGATTTGTATGATATCACAGCGTAATAAACTCAGGTAATACTATTTAGGAGCGCAGCAGTTTATTTGAAAGTGGGGGCCAACACAAAGTGCCGGTCGTAATAAAATGTTGCGGGCGGCATAAGGCAAAATCCTATTTTTGCCGAAAAGTGTGGGGAGAGACGCCGCCTCCTTCTTGGTGCACCTCTGATTTTATTTATATATTACACTAGCACCTACATTATATTGCAAAAATTATATTAGTGGGCTACGGAGGGAGAAGTTGCTTCAGCATTTGCACTAGACATTACTTGTATAGATTGGTGTTCACTGTGGTAATCTCATTTAATAGCTGCTAGTCCGTGATGTGTAGAGGCAATACCTGGCCCATTTTAAATCGATAACAGTTCAAAAACCTCATTTATAAAGATGAGCAGAGATTATTAAACGTTTGTTTTGCTATACCATTGCTAAACCAACGCAGGACGTAGCGCACAGTTTTTATTACTTTGGCCGTATTGCAGATGCTAAATGTTAATGGCATGCATCGTGCTAGAAATCATAGCGAAGTCGTGTTAATACTGTCATTGATTAGGCTTCTATGTTTACCTTGGATAGTTTTACAAAAATATGTTATGTTGAGTTTATAATTTGTACTGGAAAAGTTAAAAATTCGAAAAGTAAGACTCACTTTGCAACAAACATAACTCTGTGACTTATTATCTAGTCAGCGGTACAATATCGATATGTTGTGACTAAAGATTGTGGTAAAACCGAGAACTGTTTATAACAACTTTCCGTTTACTATTAATAAATCTGGATAATACGTCACATTATGCTCAGCGTGTCCAGATACCTTTACAAGCCAAATATATTTTATCCTAAACAATCCTGCTGACTCCACAGTTCTAGTGGATATTTCAGATAGGATTTCTACACTGTATTGCTGTGTAGGGTACTTTACAGTGCATTACACAATCCCAAGATCATGGTTCTTTCAAGGTTTTAGCACATTTCTCCGCTTTTGTAGCACTAAAATCAACAGGAATTTACTGTGGAACTGCTAAACTGTTCCATAGCTTACCCTCAAATTCTACTGAAATATGCAGAATTGCGATAAATTTGGTATTCAATGTATCAGTCGTTTTCAGTCTGCGTTGATGAGTTAAAACAGCGCAAAAAAGTAAAATTTGTATCAATCTTTTAAGGTCTGTAGTATATAAATAGCATGGCCCATGTCACCTTTAGGGGCCGGACGTTATATCATTAGAAAAAAGAACAGCCTAGAGCGGGGGTTCGGGGGGGCGGTACTTAGACTTAGGCTTAGTACATGGCTCATATAGGACCTTAGCTTAGGCTAAGGCTAAGGCTTAGGCTTAGTATATCGAGAACGGTATGGCATGCATTTCACTTCCGCCCCTAAAGGTTACATTGGCCAATAGCATTAACTATAATTAACATGTTTTGCATTTAATAATGCTTCTTTGTTTTCATATTGTAATTTGTTGTGAACTCTAAAGGTCCATTGGGAACAACATATATTGCGGTTTTGCTATATGACAGTTATTTTCGTGCCAGCATGCACAAATATGTATAAAAATATAAAAATTATATGTAACGTATTTTTCTACCGAGAACAGGCGTTTGTTCAAGCGACAGAGTAATATTTCGATTTGACAACAATGTAAAGTTATGAAAAGAAACAGAACATTTCGAAACGTTTTGTTCTATTCAACCGGAACAAGCCGATATGCTCATTCAGCTTATTCAGTCAGCTCGATGCGCACGAATCTATGTGATAATGCGACCGAATCTCAGCTTGCTGTGTCCGGTTGGGGGGCCGGTAAGAATAACAACATTCAAAACACTGTTACCGTTTGTTTGATTCATGCAATTTTATGGAATCATAACCTTTACTGCCCGAGCTCGGGGAGAAAATATAAATTATTAGATTGGTTTCCTGTAATTTTCTGGCTTTCGTTCGTTATCTTTTCTTGAAGAAATAAAACGTCTCCGGGTGGCTAAAATTTCAGCAGTGCGTTTGAATAAAAACACCGACGCAATGATATGCTTTATATATAAATTCTTTCTGTTACTACTACAGCGTTCCTTTCATTCCGTCGTGGTTTCATAATATCACACTATAGATTACTAAGCTTTAGGTTTAAATAAAATTGCATTCGATTACAAGAAGAGCCTCAAGGAAAAGATTTTGTTGGAGCGTTATATTGGAAATTATATACATATTATGAACTAATCTGGTTGTCGTTGAAGATCAACTCCAAAACTTGCGCTCATACTACCTAATCGTAGAAAAAATTTTCATTCGTCAATTATTACAACGAAACAACTATAGCTGTAACTATGGCTTCCTGGCCATAAAACCACATAATATGAAATAAATTTAATGTATCGTACATGCGATTAAATGTGGTCTGTGAGGACTGTGCGTCTTCATCCTTTGGCTGCAACACTTTAGTTTAGCTATGAATACAGTGATAGAAGTATGTGATATGTCCCAGCCCAGCAATAACTTTATAACTTAATTTGGAATTTTGCAAAATCTCGGTTGAATAACTCAATAGTTACAGCAAAGATGCATAACACCTGCGGTCATCGTTTTGAATCCAATCTCAAGATTTTCTAATATTTGAAAATATCACATTAGCTTCAAGCACTATTATAAGCAGCGACCTCAACAAAGCTGTACTGCCATTTCAATATCGTATTTTAAAGTTTGCTTGGAAATTTTTTCCATTTCGGCTGCCCGTAATGCGAAATTTTCAGCTGAAATCTGTACAGCTAAAAAGCTATGAAGTATTCTGCCAAGTTCACACAAAAATTCAACATCATAACATCACATAATAAAATTTCATAGATCGCTAGCATTTCTATTTGTTCTGGAGTAGAAATAATCTCATGATGTCTTCAATAGGCCGCAAGACTCATCTACTCCTCCCGGTGTCAAAATACCCAGTAGAACACCAATAGACTTTACAGAGGTGTGCCTTGTAGGTAATTCGAATCTTGCCGATATATAAACTGTGACATGCATTTCTTATAAGAAAAAGCTTTTTGGATTAGAGTAGAACTCTGTATGGCTGTGACTAAATCGTGAACTTGCTGGTTAGTTGGTTTACTGTTGCCACATGTGCTTGGAGTTTTTAGTTCTTGTAAAAAAATTATCTACATTTTGCTTTGAACATATTTATGTATGCATTGACCATTGTGTCCCAACGGTATAGTAAATTGAGAACGCACCTAATCCAGCAACCTGTATGTACTCTTTGAAAACCAAATTACTTTGCATATATTACAGCGTAAAGTAGGCATGTGATTGTTTTTTGCCTCGTACAAGTTGTGTGTCGCAAACGTTACTATTTATTGTACAGTGTCGAAGGTGACATATACTGTGAAAATGTAGCCATCTTATTTAACAGGTTTAGTTGATTTTGGCCTAAAAAGCTTGAACACTAATCACTCACTCCCAGCGCATTAGGCAGAACATAGATAGGTTAAGTACGAATTGCATTAAGTTTGAATCACTCACTGCGAGCATTTGAGCCAACATAAATCGGTCTACCCATTCCTATTAACAGCGAAATATATATAAACTTATATCAAACACAGATATTATCAAACTATTATTTTATTAATATTAAACTACTATTTTCACATGCATGCGGCTTCCGGCATTTGTTGATGCATATCATATGGAATAATATAACATACATTTTGACAAAACAACTTATCTCCAATCGTTGGTTTCATTTCAGAGCAGAAAAAAATCATTTTAATTAACGAATCAACTGTGCTAGTTGTGTTAGTGTGTGAAACTCTGGGTCACATGTCAGTGTGGTCGGCATAAGTTTGCACGAAGTTAACGCTTTTAGTTCTTAACCTTCAGCCACAAGAGCATGTTTTACAGGGTAGTGACTTACGATTTCAAAATTATTGTCACTGTTGGTATGTAATACAATTAATTAACAGAGTCTCAAAACCGTAAAAAAACAAATTACCAAAACAAAGTACTGGTATTCAAACATGCATACAAACATTTTACCGTTTGCAATGAATTGTATTTAACAAAAGTAAAATACACCATTTATATCTATTGAAATGAAACTTCTCGTGTTGTACCCTACAATACTTATGTATAGTGGTATCAGCCTGATTGCTGTGGCAAAACATGTGTTGTCGTCATGCCGGGACCACTTGTGCCGGATACCTACGAGAACATAGCAAGTCAACGGCGTTGACAAAAGAACTCAACAGCTTAAAATCGAAAATCAAAATTATATCTACATTGTGCTAGACCGTGTGGAAATTATTGTTCTACTATTCAAGTTACATCTAACGAACGTGCCGCTGCTTATCTTCAAATTATTTGTACATTTGTAAAATAAATTCAAAACTAGTTATAATATATATACACCTCTTTAACGAACACACTTAAAGTACTCAATTTTTTAAAATAAAAGAAAGTTAGCATTTTGTATTCGTTTTTATAATGTCTTACGAAGTGCCGCCTATAAAGCAGCCTTTAACTTAGTTTTTTCCTGATTGTTTTATACTCCTTTAGTTGAATAGACTCTCGTGAACAGCCAAACTCTAAAACCCATCGCGTAAAATTCAATTTAATTAAATTCCTATAATGTATCGACATAAGCCATCTTGATATTTAACATGCAATGATTTTTGCCGGTGCCCTCAGAGAAAATCTTATCAATACATCAAAACTCGTGCAGTTGCTATGCACTCATAGCGAATCTAATTTGGCCTCAACAAAGTTGCTTTCGTTACATGATAACTTTTACACGTAAAGCTAGTCAACGCGTCATAAAAGTTGGTCTTTTTTTGCATTTTTAAATATATTTCTTCCATATCTATATGCTTGCAAGAGATAGACGCTATCACATTTACCATAAAAAATTGATGTAGTGCTTTATAATATTGCAAAATAGCTTTGAAGCAAAAGTAAAAATTTTATTTTATATGAAACAAGAATCAATAACAAGGTCAGTGTCGGTGTCCATTCGCACTGTAGAATTCCTTTCCTTATTAAATTAATGCTATGTCGTATAATCTTAAGGTGTGTTCACACGCTCTGAGCTAAAAATTTGATCAAATTTTGATCAAAATTTGACAGTATTTTAAAATGAAAATTGCTATATTAATTATGTAATAAATAATGCTTTTGAAATGGCTTAACTCAAGACTGACCGCCTCAATTGCGAAATCGGCACACTAACATCATACAAACAGCTAAGCTAAACATCGTTAAATACAGGAGACCTGGAAAAATGTTTCTTAAACATTGGAAACCCAAACAGTTCCAGCGAAACATATTATTAAGGTTTTATGATAAACTCCCACCCAACTTTCCAGCCCCCACTCGAATTATTTGATTAGCAAGCACTAAACATGGCTAACTTGAAAGGGTTGAAATGCATTTCATGAAATGTACTTTTACTAATAAACCATACTGTGTAAAGATGCCCTTGGATAAATTGTATATAAACAAATAAACTATATGACAAATAATGCATTAATTATGACTTATATGCATTAAGCATGCATATTTTACCATTTCATTTGAACTGCGAAACAATTTGGTGAATGCAATAAAAACAGACTATCTTTCATAATCAGAAACTGCCGAAACGAATAGTATATATGGGCGTCTCGCAATGGTTGCTCGAAATGTAATGCTATAGTATGAAGTTTACCAAGAGTGCATTAGGGAGGAATATGACACTTCCCTGCACTCTAATTTAAACGCATGTTGGATTATATGGGGATTTTTGGCCTGATCACCCACATTTCAGGGGGTCCTCATGCACAGACCCCACGTTTTGTTGGGGGTAGCTCGGACCTTGCCTCATTTTGTGGAATGTAGTTCGGACTCCCAGGTTTGAGGGGGTCGGATTATAGGCACATACCGGTTCAACCGACGCCCTCTCAAAACTCGAGTGCATCCGACTTACACCCCCACACACACAAAATAAGGGTTGTACGACCTACCACCACAGGATAAGGGGAGTCCAAGCTACCCGGCCCTCACAAAATGTTGGTGCGTCTGTTTATGGCGCCCCCGCAGAAATGAGGAGTCACCTCGAAAACGCATCCAAGACGGGTTTACTTTAGAATGCAGGGAAGTGTCATCACTTACCTAATGCACTACTGAATTAACCATCCCGTTTTTGCGACATAAAAACTGTGAACTTGACCACGTCACTGAGACGAGTTTTTGCTTCAACTTTTAGTTGAATTATTATAGTCGAAGCCTTCTCAGGCAAAGCAATTCACCTTATAAACATTGGGTATTAAGGTATTAAGCTCAAGAAGCCAAGCTTAGGATTTGTACCATTAATGCTTTGTAATCACAGATATATAAAACATACCAGGCCAACCACCATGGGTATCTGTCTGGCAATTTAACTTATAAACGTAAGGACATGACAAAAGATGGAAAAGCGTTACAGCCTTAAGTATGTGGCAGTAAGTTTCGAAGCAAACTGTATTGCAGATATTTATTACAAATCATTGGAATGATGAAAAAAGCTTTGGTTTAAATTTCGGTAACATTCGGAATAAAAGCCAAATATATAATAGAAGTGCGAATGAAGCATGTAGAAACGTCAGTACGTGTTGTAGTCAGCTAGCTCGTTGTTGTCCGTTTGTATATAACATCAAAGCTAGCCACGCTACTTACAGCGACAATATGTAGAAATATATAGCAGAGATTGGTTTCGGAATACTCGAATGAAATCTGAGACTGAAACGACGATTTTGTGGCGTCGAGAACAGAGAAAGACACTCACTCACACTGTCGTTGGTTTCCATTTACGGCTTAGCGCCGCCATAATGTACACAAATAATAGTTGACTATGAATAATCATACAAGGAATAATCGGTATTCATTAAAGTATGTTAGTATGTATATGCGGTGGTATGATGAACCGGAAGTAGTCATGTCTAAATGTATCACTTTCGCAAGTAGAAAATGAACACGAGGCAAGGTACAATTTTAACTTATAGTTCCTGATCTAGAAGTAACAAGCACACTTAGCCCATTGTTATTTATATCAAGAGGGTGTAAGGAAGAGTATTTCACTTCCCAGCAATCTAATGTTAGCCCGCGTTTGATGACACGACGTTTTTCAGCTCTACCCCTCTCAATTCTAGGGGTGCTTATAGACGACCTACACTTTTGTGGGGAAGCACGGACATCGCTCCAAGTTTGGTTGAGAGTATGTGGAATGCCAAGGTTTGTGGACGGGTATGTCCGTCCCTGGTTTGGGGGCGACTCAGTTTTAGCAAGCAACTTTGTATATTTTCTACCGTTTTAGATCGTTTATGATTTTTAACAGCCTTCGAAGGTGTATTTTTCTTTTTGTCAACTGTTAGAAAAAATTTTTTTGCTCTTTTCCTTCACATGTGTTAAAGTTTATTATTATTGTCATTCGACGGTGGAATATTTTGATATCTCATTCGTAATTTGCAGTTTTAACTACTACACCTGGGCCCCGGTTTGAATAAACTGTCGGAAATTTAATTAATTTTTATTGGAAAATCAAAAACTTCATTTTTGATTTAGTACGTTTTTGGTGTATATAGGCCATTTAGTTTAGTAGCTTATTCCAAAATGTTTCTAAAATTTTAATGTAACATGTACTCTTGTATGCAACTCACGAGAGGACGTAGACATGCATATTTGAGTTAAATATATACAGGAAGTGACCAAACTTACTTTTTACCAAACTACTGCTTGAGGTTACCTGTGATGAACCCAACGGTAACTAATTATTTGTCAGAGTTTCAGAAGTGTATATATAACCATTGTGTGCATATTTACAACCTCAAGTCACGTATACAAAAACGGTTATACTTAAACGCGGTTGTAGTTTTATGTTCATGTGCTTGGAATTGCAGCTTGCAGTATTATGTTAAAAAATGCACAGAATATCAAATCAAGATTTTAATTTTTCAATAGATTACCTAAATGTCCGACAGTCTATCGCAAAACATCTAGTATATACTATGGCCCAGATGTAGTTGTTAAAACTGCAAATTCCGAACGATATATCAAAATATTTAACCGCCGAAAGAACAATAATGAACTACAAAAACACACGTGAAGAAAAAGAAGAACAAGGCAAAGTATTTCAGACATTAGAAAAACTTGGTAAAATAAAAGCAAACACAAATCCACGGAGACGTTATACATATGACACATCTAAAACCATTCATAATACATGGAAATTGTGTGCCAAAACTGATTGTAAATTCCAAAACTGACTGGAAATTGTGTGCCAAAAATACTATGAGGGTTTCTGCACACATTCACACCCACAAAATTGGGGTCTGACAGACTCCCACAAATCTTAGCCACTATCCCGCCAAGCTGGAGCTGTGTATAATGACTCTCCAGAATTAAAAGAGCACCGGGCCTTCCGCGTGCGCAGCAGACGTGCCAACGAATACACCATGGATCGTCTTTGAGCAGCCGGTAATTTGTGATATTTTAATTAGCGACTTGGAGGTTCGGTAGCAGTGATAATTATTTTGTGTGATCGCTACAGACTTTACAATTTTCAGTACATATCTATTAATCAATACTGCAATGGTCAACCGGTGTCTATATAATTCCATTGGTATAATGAATATAATTCAACCGGTATCTTGTATAAATGCCACATATGCTGCGTAATACAGCAAATTAGACGATTCGACTTCAAATATAGTGATAATTCAATCTATAAATAAATAAGCCGTGTACTCCAAAACATAAAACCAGTCTGTCCAAACAGTATTCAAGATGTACTTACTATTCAGCTTCATCAAGTTGACAAAAAATCCATAATGTAAACAAAGGATTTAAATAGAAAAAATAAATTCAAATCATAGGTGTCCATAAGAAGTAGGAGGGTTTAATCACAAAATCTGCTAAACCGTATTTACTAACTTCTCTGTTGTCAGTAGCGCTCCGGGTGCGCCCAAGGCGCAGAGAAAATTTTAAGAATTATGACCAGAAGTACAAAAAATTTAAAACCGAAAATTATTGCAAATGGAGAAAATTATTATGAGGGAAAATTGAGGACACTGAGGAAATTTTTATTATCTTTTTCTATTGCTCTTCTCTCCACCGGGCACTCTCTGTCGGTACCATCTACCTCCTGAGCCGGCTTACCTTCGACATCCATTGCATAGGTGGTGGAAGTAAATGGTTGGCGGAGAGGGGCAGGTTATCGGCGGTGAAGAGACAGGCAGGGTGAAATATTTGTTATTGCTAGGAACTCAAAATTTTTTTCGATTTTGCTAAATTTTTTTCACTAATAATGGAAATTCGGATAGTCGGCTTTGTACCTTTAGCTTGAAAATAATCAAAAGTTGCAAAAGGCAAAACAAAGAGATTATATGTTTGCTCGTACATGCTGACGGTCTGAGGTCCCAGGGGATAACCGGGGTTGGCGGAGGGAAGAAGGTTGTCTCTTGCAGGGGCTTTCGAAGTTAGGTCATATAGGGCCGCTGAAAACAGTTGACAACCTCCCTCCTACCAAGGACCTCCATATTTTTGCCAATTTTACACCAATTTTTGTTACTTTTTGCTCAATTATTTCGCGCTTTGGATGCGTGAGAGGAGGGCGTGTGGCGGTGCGGCACACGAGGTGAATAGTAGAATGGTACCCTTAGCATTCTTCGACATATAAATTTCGCCATTAACACCGAAAGTACACGATATTAGTGCGCTAAGAACAGTCGAGAAAACAAACGCAGCGTTTAAAAAATAAAGGCTGATGGGCTCACCCCGAAATACACAGAGCGATGCCACTACCAGGAGTAGGCCGGTGTTTGTTCTATTAATACATATATATACATAAACAGGAAGCATTACGTATGAAATTCACGAAAACACATTGTACTTCAGTACTATGATGTTCGAACAACATGCCACTACAAAACAAACAATGCTCATTGAAAACCATCAATAGATGAACAATAATACGCACATAGTCAACAATTAAAGTGGTTCCAATATTATGTTCAATATGGTCTCCATTGTTAATCATGAGTTTGGCAATATGTTTGCGCCAAACGATGTACATTTGTGTTTGCTGTTGTCCGATTTCAACTAAATTCCCAACGGTTTAGCCGTCTATTCTTCGCGGTATGACAGTAAACTATCGAGAAAGCAAAAAGCATTAGCCTGTCGATGGCGCAAGAACTGTCTCACGATATAAATAATCTGACTTTATATTCTTATTCTAAATAACACAGTATCAATGTACAATATGAAGTTTTAGTATAAACTATAGATTATGAAACGGGAAGCAGTTAAACGGAACAATTAAGTATAGATGCTGATATATCTACTGTAAGCAAATTTCGTGAAACTTCGTCCGATTTGTTCACCACCATCCCATAGAATACTGGTGTACAAGATATTTCATTTGTTATTATCATAGACGTGTGCTCACAGGGTATAGTATTACAATAAATAGATGATCGAAATTTTGTACTATGTTGTTCACTAAATCAAGTCGTTCAAGGAACTACCCGATGAAATACAATAGCAATAATTCCTAATTGTTCATGCGTCGACTTCGTTTTTGCCTTTTGCTGACTATGCATTATCATATTGTCTTGCCCCACATTATCCAATCTTGTTTATTGGAATGCTTTTTCAAACGCACCAGTTGAAATCCGCATCACTATTCGAAAAACGGGCAGGGTATATGCCTCCCTCTTATCTTACACATGTTTAAGTGCAAACTGAAAGTTTCATCCATAATCTATCCCGATAAAATAACATACCAAGTTTACACGTATTTACCGGGCAGGCAAACACACAATTGCACAAAAGATAAATCTCTTTATTGTACCAAAACTAACGACATATTTAACTACACTACTCTTAATAAATCCATTACAATTTTTAGATAAGTATAATCCCTCCTATATAACATCGTAGCCGGATTTTTTGGCTAATTCTGGTGCGTCCATTGTACCTAATTTGTCACATTTCTCTCAAGAGCATATTTGGTGCAGTATATGTAAAAGTTGATGTACCGATATTATCAGAGTTTTAACAAAAACTTGAAGTATTGATTTGTTGGTCACTTGTAACCTGTGCTCCTGGTGTTGGTAGGTCTTGTTAAAAATTCTTGATATGTTGTCTTGACTATACTGCAGTAGATACTGCCAATAATGGTTGGGTTCGGAAGCTTAGTAAAATAGAAGGAAGGTAATTTTGTCATGTAATAGGTGCTACCGAATCAATTTCCATAAAGTTCTACCAAAAATTTTGATTTAGATATGTAGTGTTCTGCCAAAAATCAGAATGGGATTTTTGTTGCCCCGCGAAAGGTGTTATTAGCGCATATATATTTTCTAATCGTACATACGTGTACCCTTAGGTTACCTACAGCATGAAAATGTGAGCCGCCTTTGAGTTTATTTTAGTTTCGGAAGCAGTTATTGCCGTTTTGACTTAAAAGGCAAAAAATAGATGGACTATTTTAAGTATAAATATTTTGCATGTCAACGGATTCTTGTATATGCTGGTATTTGATAAATCGATCAGAACATTTATCAAAAATGACTATTTCTTCTCATTTATTTTATAGGAATAAAATCACGTTACTGTACGGAGTTAATGCGCTGACGGCGTCAGTGCATACAATGCTGCTATACCTGTTACTCTGATCGGAATCAATTTGCCCGAAATTATCGCTTGTTTTGTATGTTATGTAAAACATAACAAATGCATTGATTACTGATGCACACGCGGGGTTTTAGGAATATTATTAAAATTGTAGGAATTTCGAAACGGTTCACCATATAATCATTTCGAACCGGTGGTTTAACTGCTGCTGCATCGCGTGGGGTGCTGCATCATCTGATTTCATTTCATTGTAGTTGGTCCTGCTATGCGATGAAAAATCATTGAGCGATCTTTTTGACCGTCCAGCTAATGGTACCTAGCCCGCCGACGCAATTAAATCATTGTAGTTGGTCCTCCTATACGATGAAAAATCATTGAGCGATCTTTTTGACCGTCCAGCTAATGGTACCTAGCCCGCCGACGCAACTAAATCATTGTAGTTGGTCCTCCTATGCGATGAAAAATCATTGAGCGATCTTTTTGACCGTCCAGCTAATGGTACCTAGCCCGCCGACGCAATTAAATCATTGTAGCTGGTCCTCCTATGCGATGAAAAATCATTGAGCGATCTTTTTGACCGTCCAGCAAATGCTACCTAGCCCGACGACGCAATTAAATCATTGTAGTTGGTCCTACTATGCGATGAAATAACATTGAGCGATCTTTTTGACCGTCCAGCTAATGGTACCTAGCCCGCCGACGCAATTAAATCATTGTAGTTGGTCCTCCTATGTGATGAAAAATCATTGAGCGATCTTTTTGACCGTCCAGCTAATGGTACCTAGCCCGCCGACGCAACTAAATAATTGTAGTTGGTCCTCCTATGCGATGAAAAATCATTGAGCGATCTTTTTGACCGTCCAGCTAATGGTACCTAGCCCGCCGACGCAATTAAATCATTGTAGTTGGTCCTCCTATGCGATGAAAAATCATTGAGCGATCTTTTTGACCGTCCATCTAATGGTACCTAGCCCGCCGACGCAATTAAATCATTGTAGTTGGTCCTACTATGCGATGAAAAATCATTGAGCGATCTTTTTGACCGTCCAGCTAATGGTACCTAGCCCGCCGACGCAATTAAATCATTGTAGTTGGTCCTCCTATGCGATGAAAAATCATTGAGCGATCTTTTTGACCGTCCAGCTAATGGTACATAGCCCGCCGACGCAATTAAATCATTGTAGTTGGTCCTCCTATGTGATGAAAAATCATTGAGCGATCTTTTTGACCGTCCAGCTAATGGTACCTAGCCCGCCGACGCAATTAAATCATTGTAGTTGGTCCTCCTATGCGATGAAAAATCATTGAGCGATCTTTTTGACCGTCCAGCTAATGGTACCTAGCCCGCCGACGCAATTAAATCATTGTAGTTGGTCCTCCTATGCGATGAAAAATCATTGAGCGATCTTTTTGACCGTCCAGCTAATGGTACCTAGCCCGCCGACGCAATTAAATCATTGTAGTTGGTCCTCCTATGTGATGAAAAATCATTGAGCGATCTTTTTGACCGTCCAGCTAATGGTACCTAGCCCGCCGACGCAATTAAATCATTGTAGTTGGTCCTCCTATGTGATGAAAAATCATTGAGCGATCTTTTTGACCGTCCAGCTAATGGTACCTAGCCCGCCGACGCAATTAAATCATTGTAGTTGGTCCTCCTATATGTGATGAAAAATCATTGAGCGATCTTTTTGACCGTCCAGCTAATGGTACCTAGCCCGCCGACGCAATTAAATCATTGTAGTTGGTCCTCCTATGTGATGAAAAATCATTGAGCGATCTTTTTGACCGTCCAGCTAATGGTACCTAGCCCGCCGACGCAATTAAATCATTGTAGTTGGTCCTCCTATGTGATGAAAAATCATTGAGCGATCTTTTTGACCGTCCAGCTAATGGTACCTAGCCCGCCGACGCAATTAAATCATTGTAGTTGGTCCTCCTATGCGATGAAAAATCATTGAGCGATCTTTTTGACCGTCCAGCTAATGGTACCTAGCCCGCCGACGCAATTAACACGAGTGGTCCTCCTACGTGATGAAAATCATTGAGTGATTCTTCTCGTTTTTGCCCCCCAATCATTGTAGTTGGTCCTCCTATGCGATGAAAAATCATTGAGCGATCTTTTTGACCGTCCAGCTAATGGTACCTAGCCCGCCGACGCAATTAAATCATTGTAGTTGGTCCTCCTATGTGATGAAAAATCATAGAGCGATCTATTTGACCGTCCAGCTAATGGTACCTAGCCCGCCGACGCAATTAAATCATTGTAGTTGGTCCTCCTATGTGATGAAAAATCATTGAGCGATCGTTTTGACCGTCCAGCTAATGGTACCTAGCCCGACGACGCAATTAAATCATTGTAGTTGGTCCTCCTATGTGATGAAAAATCATTGAGCGATCTTTTTGACCGTCCAGCTAATGGTACCTAGCCCGCCGACGCAATTAAATCATTGTAGTTGGTCTTCCTATGTGATGAAAAATCATTGAGCGATCTTTTTGACCGTCCAGCTAATGGTACATAGCCCGCCAACGCAATTAAATCATTGTAGTTGGTCCTCCTATGTGAGCAATACGTAATTTTTTTGTTCTTCGTTCAGTTACGTATTGTTAGAAGCTAAATGCACAGGAATAATTTAAAGCCAGTAATGATGAACATCCACAGCCCCTAATTTTGTTCACTGACCACACCGCAGGCGCTTTTATTCAGCAGTGGGTACGGTCATTGATTAAAGCGACTAAATCGTTTCTTTACTGAGCGCTGTGTAGAAAAGTTATTTCTCATTTCCGTTAATAAGCGCTACCTAAATGTCTGTGTTAGAGACATTTTGTCCGAAAAACTACGATTTGTGGTATCGTTGCTATGGCAAAGGCCACACAACTGGTTTATAATCAGCTATTAAATATCCTTAAGCATAAGATCTTATGTTTGGCGTAGCTTTTTTGACGGTAGGGAGATTGGTTAGCCAAATAGAGTCATTTTTTGTCGTGTAACCTGGACGGTGGATGACAAAGTTAAAAATTAGCTATTGCGAAGCTAAATGCAGTAGAATAATTTAAAGTCACTAATGATGAACATCTAAATCCTCTGATATATGTCTGCAAATTTCGGACTTCGAGGGATTAAACACCTCTCTGAGCACGCAGGTACGGGCCTACCGCCGGTGGACAAATTTTGAGCCCAATTTTCAAAGGAACGCACGGTTTTAAAAAATTTTTGCACGCGCACACGTCTGAGAATAGACCAAGAGAAGCATTTTGATGTTTTGGTAAAAGCGATCTATTCGACCATCCGTTGATGAATTATAACGAATACAATCTACATCGTGAATTACTTGCACTAGCTATGTGACCTTAAATGATACAAAGCCCTATTGCCTACGTTAGTTGTGAATAATGGCAGCATATGTGTGCCACTAAAGTATTAAAAGGAAAAAAGAAAGAAATTTCATAACAAAATAATCCTTTCTTTGACCTAGTGTACCGCGAGAAGTTTTAAATTTTTGATAATATATTTCACACGACTCTTACAATGAAATACTTTGCTCAGAATAGTCAAATTACATTTTGACTAAATGATTCGGTCACACTTTTGTATAAACTACACCTACAATGGTTTCAAAATGCTTCTACAATAAAATACAAAGCACAACACAGTCTATTAACTCAACGTTTTGACCCTATTTTTAAACGAAATGCTCCTACCGAGATTTTTAAATACGCATACGTGCATACAAGCCTTCGAATACTTAGCTGAATGTAGTCTAATAACATTTTAGCCTAAAGTTTCGGTCATATTTTTACACGAAATACTCCTCTTCTCTGATGCCTCCAAAGCATACGAAGGATTTTGCTCTATACCAAAATAATTTTTAACTTAAATTTTTGATCATATTTATCTACGAAATATACATATGTTTTCAAAATACTTAGATAATAAAATACATTGGTCAAATAGCATTTTAGGTCAAGGCAGCGGTCATATATTTTTATAAGAAATATTCCTACTATGCTTCAAATCGCTCTCAAAAATGCTTTGCTCCACGTAGTCAGTCTTTCATTGTAAGCGTTCATAATTCTATAAATTTTGAACCAAAACATATTATCATTCATTTACAAGTCACCTGGAAATCGAAACAACCGAAACGCATGATGTTTATGCCATTAGGATTATATCAATTGGAGCTCACAAACTGTTCATCTTTTTTGTTAGAATGCGTCAAAACATATTATTTTGAACCAAAATATATTATCATTCATTTACAAGTCACCTGGAAATCGAAACAACTGAAACGCACGTTGTGTATTCCATTAGGATTATATCAATTGGAGCTTACCAACTGTTCTTCTTTTTTGTTAGAATACATATTGCGTCAAAAATAAGTGAAACAATAGAGTTCGAATATAATGCAAATCTCAGGCCGATCGATGGTATATTGTTCACTTTCAACATAGCAAGGAAATAGATAACATATTCAAATTTCTAGGTCTTTGGCGTTGTCACAACGACGCAAATCTAGCTAAATTCAACTTGATCTAATTTTCAGAAAAATTTTGGCTTAATAATAATTCAAGGCTCCTACTGATAATAGTTAATTTTTTGTTGCTTTGGGCTATTTAAAACATTAGTATTCACTTCAAAAGTATGCATTACATTATTACCACTTGCTACTTCGCGAAAGGGAACCTAGCTAAATTCTACTTGTTCCAATCTCCAGAACAGTTTTGGCTTAATAATAATTCAAGACTCCTAGTGACAATATCTAATATTTTTGGTGTTTTGGGCTATTTAGTACACTAGTATTCACTTCAAAGGTATGCATTATATTATTGCTACCTGGTAGTTCAAGAAATCTTTTTGTGACCGTATCTCAACTGTTGAATGGTTCAATGATTATGAATAATCCAGTCCTGGGCTCTGACGACGACACACATATATGTTGTTAATAAGTTGTTAATAGTTAATTTTTTTGGTGCTTTGGGCTATTTATAACACTAGTATTCATTTCAAAAGACTGCATTACATTATTACTACCTGGTAGTTTGCGAAATCTTTTTGTGGCCATATCTCAACCGTTGAATGGTCATTATGAATGATCCAGTCCTGGGCCCTGACAACGACACACATATATGTTGTTTACCCGAAAGCATGTGGCATATGAATGTATTATTTGGTTTAGTAAAACACATTTATGCAGCGAGACAGCAACAAATACTGAGGCAATTTTATAAATTCGTCATATTTTCACAATGAAAAATTCTCAATCTGGCTCTTGTTTATCTTTGAATGAATCAATCTGATTTTATGTTGCTAAACCTAATTTAATATTGTTTCCGCGATACGACAGATATTAAGATATTTATAAAACATAGTACTCGTCTCATTGATGTACCACGTTGTATTTGGAAGCTCCAAATCAATTATTAATGTTTCGATTACAGCTAAGAAATATGTTGCAGAACCTACAGTCACGCTTAAAAACTAAGAAAAATACTTAAATTTTTCTATTCACTGTAGTTTTTAGACCCGAGTACAGTTGAATATAGTTAGCTGAAGATAGTTATTTCGGTACTTTCACGCCATAAAAGTTTACACGTTACCAGCACTAACTAATAATTTCTCTAGCGGTGCTGTTACAATGCTTAATCTACGTATTTAGCTAACGATATGTTACCCTTGCAACTGTAAGAGTCGAAGTCAATTGCCAAATTGAGACATTGGACGCAATCGTTTGCCAACAATG
Organism: Trileptium ribeirensis; assembly: GCA_030248225.1. Classification (NCBI taxonomy): domain Eukaryota; kingdom Metazoa; phylum Nematoda; class Enoplea; order Enoplida; family Thoracostomopsidae; genus Trileptium; species Trileptium ribeirensis. The sequence continues at coordinate 35,849 of JASANE010014424.1, forward strand.
TGTCCACAAGCTTCTGAGTTAAAGCGACCAATATAGTTGACGACTTGACAAGCTGATATCCAGGTAGACACGTAATATTTAGACAACTGTCGCTCTTAATAAAATCCACAGTTCCGTAGTCGATAAATTTACTATCAAGCAACGATGTCGGAATATCGCAACCTGAAACAAAGTATATAGTTTCGCACCAGTGTAAAGCAGCAATTGATTCGCATCTGCATCGCGACATCAACATATTTGTTTCCGTTTGTCGTTTTTATTAGCGCTGGGCCACATATACTAGGTTCGAGCGGATTTTAGTTCAGGAAAATAAGAATTGAATATAAACTTTTAACCCTGTGCACGAGGTGGTACAGTTACTTATAAGGTATAAAGTAAAGCCATGAAAATGCATACTGCTCTTCAAGAATTTTATGACGAAAAACTTAGAAATGAACAAAATGCATAATTTCTAAAAAATTTTGAAATTTTGCAAAAATCAAATACTTAGGCTAAGTGTTTAAGCAAATTTTTAAAGAGATATCACAATCCGTAAATACACTAGATCATAAGAGATAAAAAAACATTGTTGCAGTGTAATACAATTGTACTAAAAGTTAAGGGTCAATAATTATGTAAATTTTATTCTTAGGTTTTGTAGTTTAGTTTACCAATTTGGTTAAAATTGTCTTAGTTCTCCGAGGAAACAATTTTATCTCAGCATGTTTTTCCAGTTTCACTCCACTGTCCTGTCTTGAGGCTCGTCCTGTAGATACGCAGACATATTTTTAGGTGACATTCGTCGGTGAAACCAGAAAGTGGAGCCCTGGCTTTCGCCGACAATGTTGATTAATATATATGACAATCTAGCTTTCAAGACATTCCAGTATCCACTGTATCTGTACACGTCTCAGTATCAGCATTGTTACGTGAGTATAAAACAGCTTGGAAGTTCAGTGTGACTGCCGTACGGATACATTAGCTAGTTATTCCGAATAGAGTTAACTATAAACTTGGCAGTATAGCTGAATTTCCATTCTTGCCTCTATATTGGTGAAACAGCGTTGCACCTGAAACGTGGATAACAAATGCTTTGTGGAATGCTACAAACTAAAAGCAGAATATTATAATACCTGTTTGTCGTACAAATACTAGAACTGTTTTGCAATAGTTTTATAAAGCTTTTGCAGGCTGTATTTGCGAAACAGCAATATATAGGTTTATGATCATTTAATCGGACTTTTAATTAATATTGAAATCCGCGAAAGTCGACATTGTAATCACGCATCATGGAATGTTTCACAGAAAATGTTCATGCTTAATAATATATATTTAGCATAGCTTTAGCCCTTTCCCGCATACAGTCACATGTGTGTTAGCGTAATGTTACAACGTGATGCGCCTACTGAGTTTGTCAAGCGTGCGTTTGCATGTGCATCGTTGTTCCCTCGTTATGTGAGGTTCCTCTAGGATCCGAGAAACAACTTCTAAATAGCATAGTGGGTAACGTACAAGGCTCTGAACGAAACCATCTTGGTTCAATCTCCTGTCGGGGCAAAAGTTTACTCATCATGATACCAAATAGACAAAAATTCATGCGGGAAAGGGTTAAGCCTAATAAATATGTAGCGTAATTATGCTTAATTTGTAGCATAATTATGCTTATTGCAAACTTTTATTAAAATGTAACAGTTACAACTACGTATTAATAATGATAACTAAATCAGCACAGTTAAACAAAATAACTTAAACAGAAAAACAAGACTAAAAAGTTACCTAATATATTTAGCAATATTATGCTTAATTTTTAGTTTTTAAGTATAATCCTTTTAGATTTTAGGTTCGATTTATGTTAATCGTAGCATAGATATGCTAAAACAATTAGCACTGTTATGGTGAAAAAGTAGAATAAATTCCTACTTAATATTTAGGAAAGATTAAATACTACAAAAATCAGAGAGGTTAGATTTAAAATGGCATATATATTTTGAGTGTGGCTCTACACGATAGTTTTAATTATCAGAAAATGATTAAAGAGCGATTGCAACCAGCGTGGTTTAGCATTTTCAACACCTTATATTCTAAGCAGTTTGCTACTCGACAGATATTCTGTACAATTGCTGGATTCTACAGTTTTCTTCTGGATATGTGACACGTTAATACATTGAAGAAACATACAACTGCGCCAAAAGTTTCGCTGCTTTGCGTGAAACAGCGATTATTCTTCTAAACATACAACTGCGCCAAAAGTTCCGCTGCTTTGCGTGAAACAGCGATTATTCTTCTAAACATACAACTGCGCCAAAAGTTCCGGTGCTTTGCGTGAAACAGCGATTATTCTTCTAAACATACAACTGCGCCAAAAGTTCCGCTGCTTTGCGTGAAACAGCGATTATTCTTCTAAACATACAACTGCGCCAAAAGTTCCGCTGCTTTGCGTGAAACAGCGATTATTCTTCTAAACATACAACTGCGCCAAAAGTTTCGCTGCTTTCCGTGAAACAGCGATTATTGTTCTAAACATACAACTGCGCCAAAAGTTCCGCTGCTTTGCGTGAAACAGCGATTATTCTTCTAAACATACAACTGCGCCAAAAGTTCCGCTGCTTTGCGTGAAACAGCGATTATTCTTCTAAACATACAACTGCGCCAAAAGTTCCGCTGCTTTGCGTGAAACAGCGATTATTCTTCTAAACATACAACTGCGCCAAAAGTTCCGCTGCTTTGCGTGAAACAGCGATTATTCTTCTAAACATACAACTGCGCCAAAAGTTCCGCTACTTTGCGTGAAACAGCGATATTCTTCTAAACATACAACTGCTAAAGAGTTATTCAACTATTTGATGTAGAACCGCGCCTACTGTAGTTGAAGATGCGTCAGTCGTTAGCTCAAGCCGCGCACCAGGATCCGGAAACGCTAGTGTAATGGTGCGTTTCAGCAATTTATCTCATAAAGGATCCCTTGCAGCCGGCTTCACTTAGACTTACAAGACTCCCGCGGCTTTCAGCTCCCTTAGATGTCAAAGGGTATCGAGAAACCTCTCAAAAGCGAGTAAAAACCGCCATATCCAGAAAAATCTCATCGCGAACGTGCGCGACCAATGAATGCTCCACCTATCTGGTGATTAGACCTCTCGAGCACTTTATGCCGATAAAACTCAAGCGACAAAATAACAATCTCGCTAATCAAGATCGGCATCCAGGCGGTCGACAAAACCGCCTAGATGCCTAAAGTCATTCTACCATGCACGGCCGCTAACCGTCCATATACGCCTTGCAAAGGGCATATCGCAACGTAATATCCATAGCCGCTGGAAAATCAGCGCCGCAACGCAAATCAAAACGTATGCGCCTATATAGAAATAGACCGAAGGGGATGCGTTCGATCCTCTGCTACGCGGAATTGATGATAAGCACGAGATCGAGTCGAGTTGAAGAAACAGTGCGCCGGCAACTCGTGAACGCAATATAAGCCGTCGAACCAATCCGAGCGTACCGTCAACGGCGAAGTCACCAAAGCTCCGCCACGAACGGCGGCATCCGGAGCAAAGGACCCAGCACCCCGCGAAAACCTCTTTCGCTATGCGCAATTTATCACCAAAAAGGCGCCTGGGTTTTGCAAAGTTGGTTGTCCCGTTGTTGATATCTCATGTTCAACAGTGTGGCATACTTTTTTTACCTACAGATAGTTCTTGGAAGAGATGTGCAAATTTGTTTCATGGCGGTACAGCCTTGTCCGGCGGCTTAACTATTTGACGGATCGCGTTCGCGCATACTTGGTTTGGTAAAACACTGATTAAAATATTTTTCACACAGTCTACCAGAAGATTGCTGTGCGCCAAAAAATCGCGACCTAAAATTCGATGCAGAACGTCCGCAATCAGAAAAACCCAAAAAAATTCACGGTCCAGGCAGCTAGGACTGAACGTTAGTTTTGCTTGTCCATATGTTTTAATTTTAGAGTTATTTGCAGCAGACAAACTCACAACCGAATTTTGCATAATTTTTTACCTATTTTGCCAAAACGTCTTGGCAGAATGCTGCAATCACTGCCAGTATCTGCAATGAAATGACCTACGGACGAGGCGGCAACTGTTATTGTGTTTACTCCGGCGATTGCCGCTCAACCCCTGGAGGACCACCGTTTGCCGATTGTCTTTGCCAATCGCAGGGCTGAATGCACCTATATGCATTTTTGCCAAATTTATAATGAAAATAGCAACAGAGACCCGTTTTCCTATAGCCCGATCCGTTTCAAAAGTTGCTTCTACTTCTCGTACCACTAGACCTACTTAAATTGTGCTGGCGCCCCCTATTGTTCTGGCGGTCATTCTATCTGCCTCCACTCGGCGTCCGCGGTCGGTTGTAAAAGACGTTGTAACTGCCTGGACAGCTTTATTCAGCTCACGTACTTGTTTCTTCAATTCACCGTAGCCGTCCGTCACCGTATTTGCGGCCTTATTCTCTTCTTGGATAGCATTGACAGATCTGCTAAACTGCGGAATTTGATCTATCATTTTGTCAGCGCTTCAGCCAACCATTCCAATTGAGTGTCATCCCATAACGTGGATCACACTACTCTAACCCCAGTTGGTAGGATTTCATCCTTGTTGACTACCGCGCACCATAGTATCATCGTGGTTAATATGCAGTGACAAAACACCTACTTGGCGGGCATGTAATGAGATAAAAAGATTTTTGACGAACATATCACACAAATGTTTAAAACGCAGACCCAAATTATAAAATTCTATAATCCCAGCAACGTAGACCACAACACACTATTAAATCAGAAATCCAACACCCATATAACTTTGTCCTGCTCTCATATTCCTGTCTGAGTCAAATCCGGTGCATTATTACCTTCCGTCAAAAACGTCGATGGGTATTGCGCCAGTCGATATTTTCGTACCTTCTCGGACTGATGCGACAACTGTTTGAGATTATGGGAATAAAATTTATTGAAATTCTAAAAATCTTAAAGGCACCTAAACGCTGCATAAACAAAATATACTGATATTTATTTAAGTCAAAGAGAAATAATCTTATTTTTGAAATTCACAACATCATCTGAATTAGCCTGCAAGCGAAATGGGCTGACATTCAATTGAAGGTAATCTTTTGTAGCCTCGCCACAGAAGTCTGAAGGGTTTCGCCAAAATATTGAATTATTATCGTCACCTTCATTTTCCCTTTACGGTTTCATCACGGTGTGTACCCATACATGATTCGCATTGATACTAAAGGCTTTAGTCTCTGACAGTTTCTGCAAATACCGCATATGCAAAAATGTTCAAGTTTTGAAGTGTCGGTGTTTGGAACGTAACTGGGCTATGCTATGCCATTACATCTAAATACTATACAGGAGGAGGACTCACTGTATCATATATTGCTTATACTTGATGGCAGATGCACTGTAAAGTAAGATAATAAACAGCGATTCGAGTGTATGATACTCGCTAGCGCGGCTTTTGAAGAAAATTCTGTGAGTGATACGCTCCGTTCTTGTTTCTAGCAGTACGGTTGTGTTATTTTCTATTCAACTGAGGTAAAAATTCTTGTCGAGGCTAAATAAGGAGTGGTTACGCCCCAAATGGTTTATAGAAAACGCACAACACTTTTAAGGTAATGTTGTCGCAAATAGGAAAAAATTATGCAGTAGAAATTGGGAAAGAAAGGTTTCGAAAAGATTTGCTGGCACGATTTTCTATCACGACTATTTAATTTATTACTATAACTTATTACTAAGCTATGTATCATGAATATTAAATTTATTTAGTTAAATCGTATTACTGTGGGCATGTACTAGGTGTTAGGATTGACCAGGTTACTAGGGGTTTCCGGTCCAAACCCGTTCTAAATCCCCAAAATTTCCTAAAAACCCGGGATGAATCACCAAATTCTGTATTATACCATCCCTCCCTTCTACGTCCGTGGGTTCTCTTTTGGTTTTGTTTTCGCGTGTTTTGTTTTAATGCTAATTTGCATAATTAGCATTAATTTGAGTTAATAGCTAACATGTGTTAGTTTCTTTGGATTTAGTTTAGTTTTAGTCGAGCTTTGATAGTGTGTGCTTCGAATCTTGAGCTGGTCCGGAAGTTATTATTATATATTCGGCTGTTTTTCGACAAGGACTTCCGCGTTTACGGTTTTGCTTCTGAGTTAGTGTTACGGCTACAGGCATTTAGCCGGATTTCATTACGAATGTTTTTCTTAATTTCTATCGATTGTTATAGTACTGTTACGTAGCTAATTCTTGATATTTTTCTAAAATGCGACGATTTCCGAGTTTACTGATTTATATTGAATTTTACGGATTTACCTACGGTTTGTTTGGAAGTGTAACTGCTGGATTGGTAAATGTTATTGGATTGGATTTGGTCTCAATAGGACTGTGGTTGGCTGAACCAAAGTAGTAACTGGAGTCGGATAAAAATTAACGTTGAGCCAAAAGTATACTACTCTAATAGGTATTTACTAAATTATTAGTTTGCTTTATTCCTATTATATCCCGATTAAAATTGACAGAGCAAGAGCTTTTATTACAGGTTTTGATGACAAATCAACCTGAACTAAACTGTACGTATTAACAATACTACTGCGGTCAAAATGAACTGCATGCGACTTGTCTGCATTGAAAAGTAATCCATTTTTGATTGACCATTGGTAAAGGGCATCTAAGTCATTGCTCATGTTAGGTATGCCAGTGTTCGGTTTAAAAATTCTACTAAACACTTTCAGATCGTCCGCAAATTTTAATAGCCGTGTGTTACTACTCAACCCGTTAACATACATGATAAATAGAATCGGACCAACCACGGAGCCTTGTGGCACGCCACTTATTACTGTAACAGTTTACGACGTCGTGCTTCTGTAAACCACATTCTGTGTCCGGTTCGTTACGAAACCTTTTATCCAATTTATAGTTTTAGGGTGGAGGCTGTTGGGGCTGGTGCCTTTTTCACCACCAAATTTTTCTTTTTCACTAAAGGCCGCCCCCACGCCGCCCTGGTATCCCCTGTCGCCCTCGGCATGGCATATGAGCGTATGAGTACGTAAACTTATATATATCCTACTATATGTATTATATATAACTATATAAACTAGCTATGTAATTTCCTAACTTAATTAAAACTAACTTTAATAATATATAATATTACTTATTTATATAATTCCCCTAAATAACCTTACCTTTCCCCAACCTAAATTAAATACTCTCAAACCCCCCAAAACACACTTTTTCTTTTTCGCCACTCTTTTTCCTACAATATATACCCCACCTACCCTTTTCTTCTACATATAACTAAAATTCTACCCCAAAACCATTTTTTCTCATGTTTCTACCAAAATTCAAACCCCTCCCTCTCACCCAAACCTCCACCAATCTCCCTAAAATTTTCATATCTTTTTAACGTTACTACCCCCATCCACATATTAAACCCACTCCTTCCCCTTCTTCTTATTTCCTATAAATTCACCCTTTCCAAAAATATGCTTTTTCTTCCCTTTTCTCCATTTTTCAAACATCCCCCATTCCCTCAAAATTCAACCCCTATCCCTCAAATTTTAATATCCTTTTTCCCTTACCACCCCTATTGATATATCTACCCCACCCCTTTCCCATCTCTCTATTTTTCATAAAATTCTATTTTCCAAAATTATCATTTTTCTCCAACTTTTTACATTTTTCATACATCTTTCATTTTTTAAATCTTAACCCCCACTCCTCAAAATTTAAACACAAACTCCCCTACCTACCCCGTTCACCATATTAAAATTTCATCATCCCCCTCTCCCTACTTTTCTCAAACCACACCCCAACTTTCTACCCCTTTTCTCATTTCAAATTTTTCTTTAAAATCCTTTCTAAATTATATAAATTATATCCAATATATATTATATTCGCGGCAAGCGCGTGTTATATAAATATGATATAGGGTATTGTTATTCTCGCCGATTGGGCGTCTTACATACGTATATATGGTTACTTGTGATTGTATAGTGAATTGAATTATTATTTAGTTGGTAATTAGGCTGTTTGTAGTTTCAGAGTTTGAGTTAAATTACTTAGCTAATGTTGAGGGACTGTTTCATGTTTTACAGTTACGTGGCGTTTAGTAATGACGGGTTTTTTTTCGCGAGTAGAGACCAGTAAAGGTCGACTGATTCTTATGGATATTAGTCATGTTTTTGAATGTGGATGACCTAGCTAGGATTAGGGACAAGAGCAGCTGTCAACGGGAGTTTCGAGGATGTCAAATTCTTAACGTTTTACTGTTTTCAAGGTATTCGTTCAACGTAGTTACAAGGTTTGGTGGATAGACTCGTAGGATTTAATATTGTTTTGCATTCAGTTGCTTCTGTATATTTTCGTGTTTATTGATATCGCTACTTACTGGAACTATAGCGCCGGTTGGCGACAATATTGGTTTGAGCCTATAATCGGAGTTAATTTTTCTGGAAAATTCGACCGTGCAGAGCTGTTCTTGGGTTGGAGTTAGGCAAATTTTCTCGAATCGGGTATAGCTATTTCCATGTCACAGCATATGCTCGACAGTGTTCCCACCAGTTGATGGACAAGTGTTACATGCCGCCTGTAGTTTATGTCGCGATCTAGATCGAGGTTATGGACATTTTCGTTAAAGAACACCTAGTAGACGGTAGATAATTATATACCGGTTTTCGGAATGATGCTGCAATGGGTTATAACGGCTACTTGAACCACTGCGTACACAAGGAACGAGGTTGTAACTGGAGTAAAGTGCTAATGGTACGTGATCTGAACCTGCCATATTTTAATATTTGTTTTGCGTGGTATTGACGTGTATTACCGAAGGACTAACAATGGCGTGTTACGAGTGTTAATATCGTAAGGTGTCTGAACGTATTATTGCAATTTGAGATTCTTCCGGCGTAGTTGAATAGTTTATGTTTACATTGTATTTTAAAACCGCACAGCCTCAGCGTATGTAGACCTAGTGTGCTGTATTTTTGCACGTTCTCGGCACAGGTGTACGATCGGCACTTCGTTATATGGGGAATAAACTATTATTACCCACTGGCTGTTGTTGGAGTCAATAAAACGGAGCGTGATACAATTTAATTGTAACTCATTGAGCTGTTACTGGCGTTCACCAAAACTAAAAGACGCTAAGATTTGTTTGCCCTTCACCACTTCACTGGTACGCCAGACCACGATCTCGCGCACCCCAGTTACTAGATAAGTATTTGCTTGCTGGGCCGGATTGTCATTAAATTGTAATCTTGGTGTGTTATAGTGGCCTCTGGGGGTCGGAGCGTCGCGTAAGCACAAACTACACAGCCACAAAAGAAACCCAGCTCCGACAGAGGCCAAACGAGTTTAGTTTCTGGATGAGGCGAATGTGGTTGACCGAATCAAATGCTTTCTTGAAGTGTAAATAAATACAATCTGCCGTGTCGCCGTCGTTAATAACTCTTGTTAAATAAGTCACTCTACGCCAATGAAATGGTTGCTGCTTGCGTTTTCTCGTAATTTCAGCGGAAGATATGTTGAATCAATCCATGGCAGCCCATGGATTTCTGCCACAACTCACGTCTTGGCAACAAGGATGGGTCGTGGCGACCCAGGTCAGCATAATCAACAAATACCAATAACTGAGTACAATAACTCCTACATCGCGTAAAACCATACTGAGTCTCCTTTAACAAACCATTGGACGATAAATGTGATATAAGCTGATCTGAAAAAACCTGTTCCATTGCTTTACAACATCCGCTAGTCAAGCTTACCGGTCTGTAGTTACTTACATTAGCTATTGATCCCTTCTTATGCAACGGGACAATGTTCGCCGTTAGCCATTGAGGGGGTAGCACACCACTCTTGTATGAAGCTTGGAAAATATTACTCAGACGTTTTGCGATGACTTTGGCCATATTTCTCAGGGCAGCAGAGGGAATGTTATCGGGGCCTGTCGCCATCCTACAATCTACATTATTGAGCTTGCATAATACTAGATCAGTATCAAAGCTAATTTCCGGCATCGAATGCCGATTTTGACCGCTATGTTCATAGATCTGAGCTGAATTAGCAGGAAGGAAAACGGATGCGAAGAAGTCACTAAACACAGACCTCGCATTTGTCCTCTATTCCTCTATTTGTCCTCTATTTTCGAAAGTGTCCTATATTGTCCTCTATTTTTGCAATTTGTCCTCTATTTCCTCTATTTTTTCATTCTGCCCAAATTTATTAAGTTCTTTTCAGGCAACCACTGGTGGGATTCTCTCTAGCAGGAAACAATTGTGGTCATCGATGCTGGTCGGGTTTTTTTATTCCGGACCGGCCCATACCAGCTTCGCTGCTACTACAGTTTCAATATTTATTGACTTTCCCCAGATTTTTTTGTTTTTCAGGCAACTACTGGTGGGATGTTCACGAGCAGGAAACAATTTTGGCCCCGGATGCTGGTCGGGTTTTTGGTTCAGCAGCCCCATGCCAGCCTCGCTGCTCCGTCTTCTGCTTATTATGGCTGGCATCGTGCCCAATCCTGGGCCACGAGAAACATTTTACAGCAAATCATGGGAAGAGATGGTGATTAATGGCGTTGCTAATTTGACCTGGCTAACCGCAGACGACACGTCAGTATTCAGCGCAAAGTGCAAACTATGTAAAAAAGGCTTTGTCGTCAAAAGTCAAGGATACCCGGCGGTCAAGCAGCATGCAGCAGGTTCTAAGCACGTGTCTAATATTGGAGTCCCTGGCCAACAGACGTTAGCAATCGCTGAGCAAACTGGAACGGTAACTCTACAGTCTTCGTCAACGCGGCCTGTCATCGCTCACGAAGATAAAGTTGCCAGAGCCGAAATTTTGTGGGCTGTTCAAATGTGTGTGTCTAATTTTTCACACGTTTAAAACGCCAGCGACGCTACTGACCTCCTGCTCCCGTGCTCATTCGAGGTATTTGGAAGCGAAAACAGCTGAAGCTATAGAAAAAACTTGTGCTGAAAATCAAGCTAAGGCTTCGAAGCTAGCTGCAGTCGAAGCGTCAGAGGCCTCTAGAAGGCTCGATGAGATTCAAACGTTGAAAAGAAAGAACGAAGCTGCCATCAAGGCTGCTGAGGGCGTCTTAGGGGAAGGATCCGTCGCTTTGAACATCGTTTGTTCGGAGAAAAAGGTGTGAGTCGAAGCCGTGAGCGCTGCAAATACAAAGATATCGATGTCTACGAAACAGTTGACGTCATTGCGACAAAAAATCGCAGATTTAACAAAGGAAGAGATTCAGTTAATCAAGAAAAAGCATTAATAGTATGTCCTCTATTTTTTTGAAAATATGTCCTCTAATTTTTTTCTGTTTGAGTGCGAGCACTGTAAACATATTTGCTATTTCTAATGAGTCGTGCGCATATGAGCCGTCGGGACGTCGAATCGTTATACTACCGTGTTGAACTTTTCTCCGTTTGTTAACATATGCGTAGAATGATTTGATATCGGTCTTGATGTTTGACGCAAGTTTCAGTTCAAATTTTCTAATGTCAGACATACACCGCCTATCAGAATCAATCAACTTAGCTTGATAGTTACACCATGATGCATATGTGTTGCGCCGTTTGAATTGTTTCCAAGCATTCGTTTCCGCCTAATCGCTGCAGCCGTACTAACAGAGGCCCACAATGGTTTTGATTGAATTCTGGCCGCGACGTTGTTGTAAGGCATGGTAGTATGAAGAACATCGGTCATGAGTTTAACGAACTCATCCCACATTTCGGTGACGGAGGCAGCATTTGTAAAGCGTTGTTTCAGATTGAGCGATCTAAACAATTCACGTGCATTATGCCAATCTCGCTCAGTTGCCCTATGCACGGCCAACAAGGTTTTCGGAGGCGCAGACTGATACTTGACGTCCCATTGCAGCAGAAGTCTCACTATGTTGTGATCGGAAGTGGAGGACAATGGTGGATCCTCGTCCTCGCCGTCGTCTTGGTCATTCGGTTCCTGGTGGAACGTGCCGTTGAGAGTGAGAGAGGGGCATCTTCAGAATTGACAGTTCCTGCGGTGTCTGGCGAAGTTGGCCGCCAGCACCGTCGCACCACACCCGCAGGTCTTCGACGTTGAGATCGATCATCTTGCAGCTGTTGTTGTTGCTGCTGAGGTTGTGTTTGCTGTGGGGGTTGTTGTTGTTCGTCATTTGGAAGAAGACGGTCCGGTCGTTGACTGCATGTTCGTCGATGTCGAGCCATGTTTCGCGTCGATTGTGGCTGATGGCAGAGCGGGCAAACGTCGCGAGGCGCGCTCGACATGATTTTGAGTGGTTTACCAGGTTTGCTGCTGTCTTGAACATCTCATGACAGTGACAGTGGTGGATCTGTGTCTACATTGACTACATCATCCTCGTCATGAGTAAATACTAGGTCTAAACAGTTGCTGTTTCGCGTGGCTACGTTGATATGCTGATGGAATCCACTATCAAAAACACAATTGACAAACTCATCATGTCGTATCGGCCATTCAAGATTAGTCCAGTCAAATTCTGGGTAATTAAAATCACCGGCGATACAGACTATGATAGTCCAATAATTGCTCCGCGCAGAATAATTGTCTAATATTATCATCGACAGAAACTGGTGCGTTCGGTGGTCTGTAGACACAGTAGAAAAGTCCAAATTTACCCGTGCTGTTTGGGATCGCGCACATAATTGCTTCACAATACATTATTATAGTGGCAAATAATTTACTAATAGAGTGGTATCCCAATAGATAAATTATCAGCGTATTAAAATACCGAGAAAACGGCCCTGTGTTGAGTGAGGACTTTTTGGGTAAGAATAGTTATGGTGTTAACTTTTTGAGCGAACCCGGGGCGAGTAACGGAGGTGGATTAGGACGGCCAATTCATGGGAGCGCTTCTCTCATCATAACCGCCTGTTCCAGCTGTCCGGGGGCCGGAAGATCGAGAGATAAAGTTTCAACTAGGGTGTGAATAAAACCCACAAGCTAGTTCGTAATATAACGGAGTAGGCCAGCCGTCCTGGGGTAACTGTGTTAATTTCACAAAAAGAGTATTAGAGTATCAGATAACCTAACTCCTAACGGAAATAAAGGAATACCGAAGAGCCATTAGGGTTATGCGTCAATATGAGTGTTAGAACGAGGGCTAAAATTATTGGTAGCCATAACTTGGTACAGCTTAAAAAGAACGGTGTCAAATAATCGTGGCTAGATATATGCTCTTAACTGTCATAAATAAACGTTTTTAACTACTTGGTTCTCAAATCAATGAACCAAGAATGCTTATAAATTGTCACGCCAGAGCGCGACATCTAGGGTGTAGAAAAGATCGCAAAGCCAAAGAACGCGTGCCAAAGCATACTGCTGGACACACCTTGTTCCCATCAATCTTCGGTGACGAATTCCCCAATTTAATTGCGATAGCCATCATAAAAATCGCTCTACCCGCCCTACCCCAATCAAAATCATAAAATATGGTTTTGATTTAAAACGTTCTGGGCTTTGGATTTCTACTTTTGCATTGTTCTTGGATCAGTATCGAAGCGACTTATGTAATGAATTCGCTCTTCTAAGTTTAGTCCCGACTTTCATGATTTTCTCTTGTGATTTCGGTTCCAGGATTGTTGCGTTCTTGGATCAGTATCGAAGCGACTTACGTAAAGGATTCGCTCTTCAAGGTTTCGTCCCGACTTTCATGATTTTCTGTTGTGATTTCGGTTCCGGGATTGTTACGTTCTTGGATCATTATCGAAGCGACTTACGTAAAGAATTCGCTCTTCTAAGTTTAGTCCCGATTTTCATGGTTTTCTGTTGTGATTTCGGTTCCAGGATTGTTGCGTTGGGTTCCAAGTACCTTACAAATAAGTAACGAAATATTACCGTATATTATTATTTAATAATATTAATTCTCTAATAAAATCTAGGTGTCACGCTTAACAGAATTAAGCCGTATAAGGTTATATATATATATAGTGGCATATAACGCATGCTTGCAGACGCAATGCTGTGTGTAAGATATATATCTGGACCGGAACACGATCACGCGTTTAATATTTATTTGAAATTCCAAACAGTAATATATTCTGATAAATCCATTTTTGCCACACGCATTTTGTTCAAGATATTGAATTTCCTGGATTTTTTCATTTTTTGCGTGTAAAGTTTGAACAGATTTATCCGTACGTGGGCGTGTACACTAAGACGTTGATTGGATTGTAATTGTGTCAACCAGGTACGTTTAGACTTTGCCCAGTTCTGTTTCTGTATTGCAGGACCCAGTATAACAACATTGAGTCCGAGTTGATTTCTAGTTCGCAAGTGAAGACGAAGCAGAGCGAGACCGGTTTCTTTTTGATCATTTTGTTCAATCACATGTAACAGACTGTGTTTGTTGTATATACCACCCTATCATCTGTTCGACCATGAACCCGTTGAAATCTTGTCGATCATAAACCCATAAAAACAACTAACAACGCATCAAGTATTTGTGCTGGTCTCTAGATAACCATATATACCATCGTATTCACCCTACCGAAAAACCTATATAGACAATTTTGGTTCATTGATTTTAAACCATTGAACTATTTGAACTTAGGAAATCAGGTTCGCCGACCGGAAAACCTTGAAACCCATCAAAAGGTATAATATATTTAAAGATAGCAAAGACATCGTATCCATCGTGCTTGATAATCTAATAGGCACTCATTGTAATGTAAAAACACGCAATAACATGCAACAAATTGAACAAGCGCTATTTCTGGCAAAGGGTCGGCGAATCATATTCGGCCGCACAGCTGCTCAGATGGTGGTTTCACACAAAAAGCTGTGTTCATAAAACTTATAGATCTGATTCAGATGCAAAGCCTGTATCGCGATATATAGGCTACGAAATAAAGGTATCCATATGGCCAAATTTAGTTAAAAACAGTTAAAGCTTGGTTTTATCATTTTGACCACGAAATGGGGTCGAATTCATTCGCGTTCAACTATATAGATGTACATACTCGCCACTTGTGGTATCGAATAAAAAATTTACGAAATCCATCCATCCGAAGATGAGCTATGAATAACAGCAACAGGCAAATTTTCACGGTTTTTGCTTTAGCGCCCGCAGTGGAAACCTCATTTGGCGCTCGCTTCGTTTTAATTATATTGCGATACTTTTTAGGCTTTAACTTGGTTATACGTACTAAACAGACGCGCAGCATATTATACCTAAACCATGGCCAGCATTTCATGTCTTAATCCGAAAGCAGAACTTGCTCGCGCTTCGGCGTCGCTTGAAATCAACACTACCGTTGCACGAGGGCTTCAAGACGTGATGAGAACAAATCTTGGACCGAAAGGAACGCTAAAAATGTACGTTTAGTTAAGGTAACAAAATTATTTAAACAAGCAAAAATCTTAATTTTGTCAGAGGATTTTAAACAAATTTTCGACCAGAAAATATTCCGCATTTCCATAAACGAGGGCTTCGTTTTTCTACTTTCCTGACGTGCCATGTTCCTTGTGGCTGGCTCTAGATTGTTTGTTTACAGACAGGTGGAAAATCACCCGAACAGCTAAATCAGGTCGCAAACAGGTGTTATGTTGGGTTACACAAAAAATATTTGAATCTGCTATTTTGCATAAATCTGAGCTAACAGTACTTGTATTGTTTTTAGTAAACGCCAGCTTACTATTTCTCTTCATGGTTGCTAGAATAGCATAAACAACAACAGTAATATATAAAAGCACGTGCTGCCCAGAAACGAATTATCCGATTGCATTGAATAAATATGCAATTTTCCAATGTTTTTCATGATCATTAAGAGAATATAACTTTTTCCCGGAAATTCAGAACGCAGCATTGGCTTGATTTTTGAACACAGTAAATTTTGTCCAAAAGTTATGTTATTTTAAGGATCATGAAAAGCATTGAAAAATTGCATATTTACTCAGTATAATCGCATAATTCTTTTCTGGGCAGTACGTGCTTTTTATATTATATATAACCGTTATTTATGCTATTGTAGTAACCACGAAGAGAAATAGTAAGAAATATATAGTAATGCAGCCAAATTCGAACAAAATATTGCTACAAAATATTTTGGTACGATTTCATAGATTTGTTCAAAGATATTTAAAGTCCTCTTTAGAAACTGCAGTCGGAGAGACATTTAGCGCTTACTGTACTGTGAGTGAGAATATTTAGTCCCAAGAATATTAAAGTCCTCTTTAGAAACTGCAGTCGGAGAGACATTTAGCGCTTACTGTATTGTGAGTGAGAATATTTAGTCCCAAGATATTTAAAGTCCTCTTTAGAAACTGCAGTCGGAGAGAGATTTAGCGCTTACTGTACTGTGAGTGAGAATATTTAGTCCCAAGAATATTAAAGTCCTCTTTAGAAACTGCAGTCGGAGAGACATTTAGCGCTTACTGTATTGTGAGTGAGAATATTTAGTCCCAAGATATTTAAAGTCCTCTTTAGAAACTGCAGTCGGAGAGACATTTAGCGCTTACTGTATTGTGAGTGAGAATATTTAGTCCCAAGATATTTAAAGTCCTCTTTAGAAACTGCAGTCAGAGAGACATTTAGAGCTTACTGTATTGTGAGTGAGAATATTTAGTCCCAAGATATTTAAAGTCCTCTTTAGAAACTGCAGTCGGAGAGAGATTTTGCGCTTACTGTACTGTGAGTGAGAATATTTAGTCCCAAGAATATTAAAGTCCTCTTTAGAAACTGCAGTCGGAGAGAGATTTAGCGCTTACTGTATTGTGAGTGAGAATATTTAGTCCCAAGATATTTAAAGTCCTCTTTAGAAACTGCAGTCGGAGAGACATTTAGCGCTTACTGTATTGTGAGTGAGAATATTTAGTCCCAAGATATTTAAAGTCCTCTTTAGAAACTGCAGTCGGAGAGAGATTTAGCGCTTACTGTACTGCGAGTGAGAATATTTAGTCCCAAGAATATTAAAGTCCTCTTTAGAAACTGCAGTCGGAGAGACATTTAGCGCTTACTGTATTGTGAGTGAGAATATTTAGTCCCAAGATATTTAAAGTCCTCTTTAGAAACTGCAGTCGGAGAGACATTTAGCGCTTACTGTATTGTGAGTGAATATTTAGTCCCAGATATTTAAAGTCCTCTTTAGAAACTGCAATCGGAGAGAGATTTAGCGCTTACTGTACTGTGAGTGAGTAATATTTAGTCCCAAGAATATTAAAGTCCCTCTTTAGAAACTGCAGTCGGAGAGACATTTAGCGCTTACTGTATTGTGAGTGAGAATATTTAGTCCCAAGATATTTAAAGTCCTCTTTAGAAACTGCAGTCGGAGAGAGATTTAGCGCTTACTGTACTGTGAGTGAGAATATTTAGTCCCAAGATATTTAAAGTCCTCTTTAGAAACTGCAGTCGGAGAGACATTTAGCGCTTACTGTATTGTGAGTGAAAATATTTAGTCCCAAGATATTTAAAGTCCTCTTTAGAAACTGCAGTCAGAGAGACATTTAGAGCTTACTGTATTGTGAGTGAGAATATTTAGTCCCAAGATATTTAAAGTCCTCTTTAGAAACTGCAGTCAGAGAGACATTTAGAGCTTACTGTATTGTGAGTGAGAATATTTAGTCCCAAGATATTTAAAGTCCTCTTTAGAAACTGCAGTCGGAGAGAGATTTAGCGCTTACTGTACTGTGAGTGAGAATATTTAGTCCCAAGATATTTAAAGTCCTCTTTAGAAAATGCAGTCGGAAGACATTTTAGCGCTTACTGTATTGTGAGTGAGAATATTTTAGTCCAAGATATTTAAAGTCCTCTTTAGAAACTGCAGTCGGAGAGACATTTAGCGCTTACTGTATTGTGAGTGAGAATATTTAGTCCCAAGATATTTAAAGTCCTCTTTAGAAACTGCAGTCAGAGAGACATTTAGAGCTTACTGTATTGTGAGTGAGAATATTTAGTCCCAAGATATTTAAAGTCCTCTTTAGAAACTGCAGTCGGAGAGAGATTTAGCGCTTACTGTACTGTGAGTGAGAATATTTAGTCCCAAGAATATTAAAGTCCTCTTTAGAAACTGCAGTCGGAGAGACATTTAGCGCTTACTGTATTGTGAGTGAGAATATTTAGTCCCAAGATATTTAAAGTCCTCTTTAGAAACTGCAGTCGGAGAGACATTTAGCGCTTACTGTATTGTGAGTGAGAATATTTAGTCCCAAGATATTTAAAGTCCTCTTTAGAAACTGCAGTCGGAGAGACATTTAGCGCTTACTGTATTGTGAGTGAGAATATTTAGTCCCAAGATATTTAAAGTCCTCTTTAGAAACTGCAGTCGGAGAGACATTTAGCGCTTACTGTATTGTGAGTGAGAATATTTAGTCCCAAGATATTTAAAGTCCTCTTTAGAAACTGCAGTCGGAGAGGATTTTAGCGCTTACTGTACTGTGAGTGAGAATATTTAGTCCCAAGATATTTAAAGTCCTCTTTAGAAACTGCAGTCGGAGAGACATTTAGCGCTTACTGTATTGTGAGTGAGAATATTTAGTCCCAAGATATTTAAAGTCCTCTTTAGAAACTGCAGTCGGAGAGAGATTTAGCGCTTACTGTACTGTGAGTGAGAATATTTAGTCCCAAGATATTTAAAGTCCTCTTTAGAAACTGCAGTCGGAGAGACATTTAGCGCTTACTGTATTGTGAGTGAGAATATTTAGTCCCAAGATATTTAAAGTCCTCTTTAGAAACTGCAGTCGGAGAGACATTTAGCGCTTACTGTATTGTGAGTGAGAATATTTAGTCCCAAGATATTTAAAGTCCTCTTTAGAAACTGCAGTCAGAGAGACATTTAGAGCTTACTGTATTGTGAGTGAGAATATTTAGTACCTAGATATTTAATGTCCTCTTTAGAAACTGCAGTCAGAGAGACATTTAGAGCTTACTGTATTGTGAGTGAGAATATTTAGTCCCAAGATATTTAAAGTCCTCTTTAGAAACTGCAGTCGGAGAGAGATTTAGCGCTTACTGTACTGTGAGTGAGAATATTTAGTCCCAAGATATTTAAAGTCCTCTTTAGAAACTGCAGTCGGAGAGACATTTAGCGCTTACTGTATTGTGAGTGAGAATATTTAGTCCCAAGATATTTAAAGTCCTCTTTAGAAACTGCAGTCGGAGAGACATTTAGCGCTTACTGTATTGTGAGTGAGAATATTTAGTCCCAAGATATTTAAAGTCCTCTTTAGAAACTGCAGTCAGAGAGACATTTAGAGCTTACTGTATTGTGAGTGAGAATATTTAGTCCCAAGATATTTAAAGTCCTCTTTAGAAACTGCAGTCGGAGAGAGATTTAGCGCTTACTGTACTGTGAGTGAGAATATTTAGTCCCAAGATATTTAAAGTCCTCTTTAGAAACTGCAGTCGGAGAGAGATTTAGCGCTTACTGTACTGTGAGTGAGAATATTTAGTCCCAAGAATATTAAAGTCCTCTTTAGAAACTGCAGTCGGAGAGACATTTAGCGCTTACTGTATTGTGAGTGAGAATATTTAGTCCCAAGATATTTAAAGTCCTCTTTAGAAACTGCAGTCGGAGATACATTTAGCGCTTACTGTATTGTGAGTGAGAATATTTAGTCCCAAGATATTTAAAGTCCTCTTTAGAAACTGCAGTCGGAGAGACATTTAGCGCTTACTGTATTGTGAGTGAGAATATTTAGTCCCAAGATATTTAAAGTCCTCTTTAGAAACTGCAGTCGGAGAGACATTTAGCGCTTACTGTATTGTGAGTGAGAATATTTAGTCCCAAGATATTTAAAGTCCTCTTTAGAAACTGCAGTCGGAGAGAGATTTAGCGCTTACTGTACTGTGAGTGAGAATATTTAGTCCCAAGATATTTAAAGTCCTCTTTAGAAACTGCAGTCGGAGAGACATTTAGCGCTTACTGTATTGTGAGTGAGAATATTTAGTCCCAAGATATTTAAAGTCCTCTTTAGAAACTGCAGTCGGAGAGACATTTAGCGCTTACTGTATTGTGAGTGAGAATATTTAGTCCCAAGATATTTAAAGTCCTCTTTAGAAACTGCAGTCGGAGAGACATTTAGCGCTTACTGTATTGTGAGTGAGAATATTTAGTCCCACAAACTTGATAATCCATAGAATTATTGTGTTGCGCTATGATCGTTATTTTTAACGTCCGAGTTTCTCTATTTTCCATACGAGAAGAGATAACACAAGCCTTTAGCCCCGTGGAACTGCAGTTACATCGTCAGGTGAACTTAGTTTAACCTTAGGGTGGAGTGGATGACATATCCCCCAGGCATTTTCATGCAGACAAAAATAATGGCGGCAAGGCACAATAGAGAAAAATGCATTGTCTCCGGAACACCATAGAAAAATTATTTAAAACACAGTGATTGTGTGCTGTAACTGTACACTATTGTTGATGATGTTACTCAAGCTGTGCGTGGACAAAGCTTACACATTTCGTGCAACTTATAACGTGAATGCTGCATTATCGGGATCGTGTGACTAACAGGGAAATGCATCAACGATTCGAAATACATGAAACAGCCAGCTGCTACACACCAAGATGAGGTATTTAATGTGGTTCGGTAATGTAGCTCGTATGCTACCGATTTGATTCCCGTCGATCGCAATATTCAGCAGGGTTGAAGGCTGGAAACAAACAACGATCTCGGCATCGGAAAAACATGGATACGTCGGCTGTTAGTAGATGTGGATGTTCTGTTCATTCGAAATTATCTGCGCGATAATCCAAGTCAATAGCGTTCCCACTGGCTGTCATTTCTACATGTTCAAGCGTAATATCGTTTGCCGTTCAAGCGGTTAATTGATGATATTGTCTGGCGATGGCGCGTCAATCCATGCAGGCAGAAAGGCTTTTCACAATACAGTATATAATAGTGTTTTGTGTTTGACTTTCATCGTCTGTACTTAGCACTTTTTAAACTAAATTGTTTTTCTTGCTAGTTGTGAAAAATGGTGGTAGTTAAACTAAATGACTTATATAAACATATTACGGTTTGCTGCTTATTTTTAGGCTGGTTTCTGGAGCTGGCAGTATCAGACTTACGAAAGACGGAAATGTGTTGTTGAAGGAGACGGTAAGAAAACGCTAAGTTTTTCTCAAATCAAAATGTCATCTTCGGATAGGTCTTACTTGGATCGCAGACAAGCCTTCCATGTTCAAACTGCCTACCCCAACCTTACACATCATCATAGAGTCCTGTCTCTAGAGCGAGAACCGTGGATGAGATGTGTATTTATCAGACAAAGGGTCCCAGGTTTCTTTGAATTACATATATATTTGAGACGACCTTAATCTTGTTGTCGATGTTTCGTGGCAGGCATAAGATTTAAAATTTTTATACGGTACCGGCGGGACCTTTCAAATAGTTATCGCTAGTTTGGGGTCAGTTGCGATTCGGAGAAAGGGCTTAGGAGTCATTTCTCAAGAAAAAGGGCTCATCGGTAAATAAATTTGTAGTCTATTCAAAAATTTAAAACAGGTTAAAATCAAATTCTCAACAATCGCTGGGCCCCACCACACTACATGTTTATTTATTTTTATTTTTAATTAATTTATTATTACGTACTGTAATAGAGGACCGTCTGGCTTCTCCAAACAACAAAATTATTCCTGATGGCATGAGCTTGGAAGTCCCCTAGTTCGGAACTGGGGAGCCGAAAATACCTGATGGTGATTCCCCTAATTCAGGTGGGGTCTTTAACAGTGGGAACATAAAGCACTTCATCAGAAAACCTCAAAAGTAACATAACAACTGATGTCAATTACATTTACTAAAACGGGGAATTTTTAGTGATTTTTAACCTCTCAGCGAAAACAGGGAGTTTTTAGCCAACATTGCGAACGATTCACACATTTTTATGCCACCAGACAAAAATTTGCTAATTTTTGTACCAGGGGGCTTGACCCGTGCAAGGCCCAAATTTACCTGCGGGCAGGGTCTGGGGGAAACCTGGGGAAGGTCAAAATACCTTCTCCTATTTGGAGAAGCCAGGCCTTATCCCAACATTGGTAACAATTCACTACGCGTACACCAGTTGTGTCAGCCCGGAGAAAAATGATTTTCCGGCTAAATTACCAAATAGACCTTTGGACTCTGTTGTAGAGGTCAGTAATTAACCAGTTGAATGAAAAGTGTTATTCAACTCTAATTATTTCAGTCTATCGTACATCCAACCGCGTCCATGATTGCTCGTGCGTCAACCGCTCAGGATGACATCACCGGAGACGGGACGACATCGACTGTGATGCTAATTGGGGAATTGCTTAGGCAAGCTGATATCTATATTTCCGAGGTTAGTTAGTTACAGCAAAAATTTGCTTGCGATTAGATCACGTTTGAGTTTTCGTTCTTTAGATGAACTTTTATGAAAAATGTTGGGTGGAGCCATTCCGTTCTGAAATTTTATCGCTATATTATAGCGTAATGCAGGGATTAACAGGAATTTCGGTTCAGGCGGAAGTAATTTTCCACGTGCGGCTGAGGCAGTAGGCAAAAACCATACCATAACTCGAATTTCTATTACAAAAAATTCATTCGAAGTTTTCCACCGGCATTATTTTGCTGCAGTTGTAATCAAAACATACATATTTAGCTTCAGAACCACATAAAACAAAATTTCGCCTCAACAAATTCCTCCGCCAAATGTGTGTAGGACAGATAGTTCCCATAGGATATTTTCATCTTAATTCTGCAGTAGTTCTTCATGTCAGGCTTATAAAATATGCTTTTGGCGCTTGTTTTGTTCTTCATGTCAGGCTTATAAAATATGCTTTTGGCGCTTGTTTTGTTCTTCATGTCAGGCTTATAAAATATGCTTTTGGCGCTTGTTTTGTTCTTCATGTCAGGCTTATAAAATATGCTTTTGGCGCTTGTTTTGTTCTTCATGTCAGGCTTATAAAATATGCTTTTGGCGCTTGTTTTGTTCTTCATGTCAGGCTTATAAAATATGCTTTTGGCGCTTGTTTTGTTCTTCATGTCAGGCTTATAAAATATGCTTTTGGCGCTTGTTTTGTTCTTCATGTCAGGCTTATAAAATATGCTTTTGGCGCTTGTTTTGTTCTTCATGTCAGGCTTATAAAATATGCTTTTGGCGCTTGTTTTGTTCTTCATGTCAGGCTTATAAAATATGCTTTTGGCGCTTGTTTTGTTCTTCATGTCAGGCTTATAAAATATGCTTTTGGCGCTTGTTTTGTTCTTCATGTCAGGCTTATAAAATATGCTTTTGGCGCTTGTTTTGTTCTTCATGTCAGGCTTATAAAATATGCTTTTGGCGCTTGTTTTGTTCTTCATGTCAGGCTTATAAAATATGCTTTTGGCGCTTGTTTTGTTCTTCATGTCAGGCTTATAAAATATGCTTTTGGCGCTTGTTTTGAGCGGTGAGCGGCGTTGTATAATTAGATTGAAATTAACTTAATACGCAGATCAGGGTATGGGTTGCTTATCAATACATAAACCGGAAAATTCGAACTTTGCTGCGGGCCACCACAAATTAAAAGGTCTGAGTATTTTTGTTGCTCCAAGTTTGTCTAGCATAACCTTCTTCAAAGAAAATTCAGTACAAATTTTGTAAGTCCGTATACCAAAAGCTTAAGTAACATCTCAGCAAAGCAATGAGGAACGTCCTGCTTGGTAATGCAATTGCAATGCATAGTGGCGTCCGCTACTGTTGTTGTTACTCAGAAACAAAAACTAGTATATTCTGAAAATGAGATTTTTGACGTCCCACGTTATTATTCTTTTAATTCTGAGTGTGGTGACTAGACTGATGAATTCTCAATGGCCAGAGTGGTAAATTTCGATGGTGCCCGTTTCTTAGTTTTGTCGGGTGGAACGCATAACTTCATTTCGGCTTTGTGGATTGACTCGCGCGATAGCTTGTTTGAAACCTTAAAATCTCCATTGGTGCCCTTTGGTTAAACGCGAAAACGAATTTTAACGGCTTAGAGCCCGTAAAAGTGGACAAATTGGATCCTGGACATTATGGATTGTGGCTCGACAAATTCTTCAAGTTAGGTTGGTTTTTTAGAGCAAAAGAAGCTTTGTAAGGCGGTATATCGTGCTTTGTTACATGACTTTTAGGATTCAACATATAGGTCAAAAGGTGGTTTTTTTAATGTGCCCATGAGACCAATAATATACGAAAACGACAATATCAGCAAATGCTTGAGCTATATGGGTCTCATGTTGTCCAGTAATTCAACCTCCATATAGCTGCATATAGTGTGCTATTGTCTTTAATTACGCTGCAGAATTGGGTGATATTCGGCTCATTTTGTAAGTCAAGGCTCAGTGTAGCAGTGCACGTCTCTCTAAATTACTGGCCTTTCCACAGAAGGCG
Source organism: Trileptium ribeirensis (assembly GCA_030248225.1). Taxonomy (NCBI): domain Eukaryota; kingdom Metazoa; phylum Nematoda; class Enoplea; order Enoplida; family Thoracostomopsidae; genus Trileptium; species Trileptium ribeirensis. The sequence continues at coordinate 60,163 of JASANE010014424.1, forward strand.
GTAGGGAGATTGGGCAGGACTTTTGAGATCCCCAGGACTTCGGGTGTGATGCTTTCAGGTGAATTTTGGCTTCCCCGCAGGTCAATCCCAGGTATTTTCAGGTCCCACCAGAAATGATAATCTTAACAAAAACGAGTATTGCAGAAGTATGCATTTTCAGTACTTGAATAAATTTGCAACGAAAACAACGACATGTACATGCTGTAAATGCATGAAAAACACGATAAAATGCAATTTATAACCTCCAATTGACCAGGGGGTATTGGGTTCAGTCAGATAACTTGGTGCGAGTTTCGAGTTCCCCCAGGCTAGAGCTGAGGCCCAGGTAAAACTGGTCCTGTGGAGAGGACAGAATTACATATTTATCTCGCACAATCCACCTTGGCATTGAGATAAGCCACAATTATTTAAATGTGCGGACACTCGCGGATAGAATTAACTGCACACTTGCACAGCGTTTAAACGCACGCGCAAGCAAATGGACTTAGACGCATTTGCACGCGTACCCTTGTGTTTTTGTGCAACTAATTATGTCCGTGTCTGTATTGTTGCAGTTTGTTTCATTTATAGCGCATCAGTTCAGGAATTAGAGCCTTGAGTGATTATCTTTCAGCACTGAAAAAAGCATTACTAAGCAGAGCCTTGAAGAATTGAACATTATTAAGCAGAGCCTTGAAGAAACCACTAACTTATGATTCCTACTGAATAACATATAATAACCTGAGTCACTCTAATTGAGGGGAAACCGAGCGAAGTAGCCTTGCCTACGCTTCATGTTCTTGGTGTTCCCGTTCTTGTTACCTTGCTCACGCACGCAAGAAAACGTGGAGGGTATCGACATTTGTCAGGGTCGAATTTGCGATTCATTTGTAAATTAATAACGACTGAAGATGTGTTAGCGGCATAAATACAGCAATTTCTATAACTTTTAAAACAATGAAATCTGTTGGTCGTGGGGTCAAAGGTACAAAATCTCGGTTGTTCATTTCACGGCGACACTCTTTATTTTCAATTATATATAGTTTTTCAGGGCGCTGATGTTAATCGATATATACGTAAATTTTCTTGTTTCACGTTTCTGTACATGGACCTTGTATACATTTTAGTTTTTGCGATTCATAATAATTGTAATAGTTCAAACACGGAATCGATTGCTTTCTGCAATTATTGTTTTTAGGGTCTACATCCACGTTTCATTTCTGAAGGCTTCGAACTGGCGCAAAAGAAATGCCTCCAGGTTAGCGAGTCGTTTAAAATGTTTAACTAGTTTTTGCACCGCCAATGGTTTGGTTAATTTATGAACATTATTTATGTTTTCTTGAGGCTGTTTGAGCTACCATCGTTTTTAGTGGACTTGGAAACGGGTTTTGGAGCCTGCTGTCGAGTGTGATTTTTTGAAATCTAGACGTTGTCCCTCACAGTATTTTTTCTGAGAAATTCATGTTTTCCTATAATTTAATAATTTCGTTTCTCTTGGGCCGCTAAATAAATTCTGGTTAGGAGTCAATCAAATCTCAACCTAAATACTCCAAACACCGAAAATATTCATCCTTCAGTTTCGATTAGAAATAGTGTAGTGATTTTCGTGTTTTTACTCAAATTATTTTTTTGGGTACACCATGTGAAATTAGACATATCTGATTCGAAAACGTCTTATTCACATTTTACATTAAATTTCAGGTTTTCACTCGCGTAGTGCCTTTTCTTTTCAGTATTTGCACCGCTATGTTCTGGTCTGCCCCTCTGGGAATCCACGGCTAGCTCGAAATAATGTGCCCGCATCTCTATTCTCAGGCGCGCAATTCGGCCTGGGTCGTGTTTTGTTATATCGGTACCACCCAAATTGGACCTAGTTCCGGATCATTTCGCTGAAAATATGGTAAGAGCCGCAGTAGGTAAAAAGTTGGGAGATCCGAAAAGAATGGTATATATATATGTTTTCATAGGTATCTTGAGCGTCCTCGATCCTGACAGTTGGTAATATCTAGGTTTCATAATGCATGAGTGATCTGGCTTATCAAACTCCTGTTTCGGTGGGTAGTGGAGTTGCTCTTAGGCCCACAGTTTCTGATTCGGTGCTAAATGGTCTTTTAGGGCCTTGAGCTGAGGTCTGTTCAGGACCCGAGATAGTGGTTGTACCACCGACATAACTGGGGTTTCTCCCGGATCAATCCTAATTGGAATAGCGCTTAGCGTGGCTGCTTGCTGTGTCAGGCGTAAACGGGGGTACTGTAGTTGCTTGCGGGTGGGGCACTAGCTACGATGGGATTGCTTCGGGATTGGGTTGGCCTGCGGGAGCTATTGGACTTGCTGTTATGGGGTCGGACCGCCCGTTGCAAGCGGTGCTACGGTACGTACGGGATCAGGCAGGTGCGATTGATCCCATGCTGCGCAAGTTGTTGGTGGATTGTCCTCGACCCATCATAACGACTCCGTAAGTGTCACCTACCTCCTGGACTCTACAAATGGGTCGTATCTAGGATCACGTCGATAAGACCTCTGCTTCTGCCTTGCCTGCCTAGTTCTTGCAGTAATTTGAATCCCCCAAACTCGAGTAATAGCTGACTTCGCCATTGGGATAAGCGTGAATTTCTGGGTGGTTTAGCAAACAGGGTTTTTAGTGGTTTGTGGTCGGTTTATGACGTGAAATTTGCGCCTTACGCGGTAATGTTTTGAAATGCAATGCGAGCCACCCTGATTGCGAGTGCTTCGGTTTCTATTGTGGGGTATCAACGTTGATAATCAAGGAGGGCCTTGCTACGGCGTGTGCAATGGGTTTGATTCCTTGTTTAGTTTTGCTGCGGTAACACTGCACCCATTGCATATCCGGAAGCGTCCGTTTGCAGGATGAACGGCTGCGTGAAATCGGGATGAAATACGACCGGTTCATCTAATAATGCTGTTTCCGATTTCTTCAATTCTTCCTCATCTAGGGGTCCGTTCAATTCCGTATCCTTGCGTTTTAATTCATTAAATGGTTCACATATGTCCGAATAATTTTGGATAAACTTATGGTAATACCCCACAAGTGCTAAGAAACTTTGGATCTGTTTCAACCTCTTCGGCAGCGTTTCAATTCTTCTATGGGTATTGCCTTTTTCTGGTACCGATTTCAGCCTTCGGTACTAATTGTATGTTTCTAACATCTGAGGTTGCCCCCGTCCGAAGTGAAATTTCGATGGCTTGAGTTTTAAATTTGCTTTACGAAAGGATCTAAGACACGGGTCAAATCCGCTAAATGGGCGTCGAACGATGGTGAGAAAACCAGTATGTCGTCAATGTGTGTTAAACATTTTTCCCACTCAAGTATTTCAAAATCATTGACATGCAGCGTTGAAAGGCTTCCGGGAATGAGTTTAGACCGAACCGTAGGATATTATACTCGTACTGTCCGTGTACCGTCACAAAAGAGTTTTTATCCTTGGTTTCGGACTAATTCCAACTAAAATCCTTTGTTTAAGTCTGATCTCGACATTAATTTCGTATTTCTATGGCACCCTAGTATGTCAGCTATGCGTAGCAGTTGGTACGCATCTTGTTCTGCAACCGTGTTAACCTTCCCAAAAGTCGACACAGAATCGGAGAGAGCCATCACTCTTTGTTACGTACACTATTGGAGACACCCATGGCAACTTGATGGGGCTATAAGGCCTGCGTCTAACATGCTGTTTAGTTCCTCCCTAAGCGGTTCACGTAAGGAATGCGCCAGCTTATATGGTGCTTGCTTGATTGGTTTTACATCTTCAGTTTCTATGCGGGGCCGGTGTTCGGTGTATCGTCCTAGGTCAAAATCATGCGTGCAGAATACCTCTGCATTTTCAGCGGTTGCAGTTTTCAATTGTTTTAACACGAAGGGCGACAGTAACGTTTTATCGAAGTCTATTTTACTCAATACTGTTTGAGCCCGTTCGTGATCAATGGAGCGTTTGCCCGCTTCGATATGTTGGATAATCCTTTCAGGGTGAGCGGTTATATTATTTAACTGCTTAGCCTCCTTATGTTCCTCATACCGTATCAAATTTTGATTTGTATCTTTAAGGAATTGTATTGTTGGATTGATCATAGTTTCAATATGCCCAATGGTTTGTCCTGAGTATATGGTGACTGGCGTGTTACTAAAATTGATTACCGCAATTGGTATAGTCCGCTGACTCCTAAGCAATAATGCGTGTGCCATCGCGATATCAGTCATTTCAGGAGCGAGGACGAATAGAGCGGGTCCTACACCTGTATCAGTAATTTCAGGGATAGCGTTTATAAATGTTTCCGTATTTGGTTCAATGGTGGTAAGTTTTCTACATATCACTGCTATTAAGGGTGGATCATTGCGCTCTAAGCCTGCGAAGTATATCTTAGCTTCTTCCTCGGCTATTGCGATTTCCAAACAGCGCTCCCGAAAATTGATGATGCATTTTGGCAGCTGCGACATGAAATTTGTTCCTTAATGGGCCCGATCGATAAGGGTACACTTATCACATCGATAGCGTTTATAAATGTTTCCGTATTTGGTTCAATGGTGGTAAGTTTTCTACATATCACTGCTATTAAGGGTGGATCATTGCGCTCTAAGCCTGCGAAGTATATCCTAGCTTCTTCCTCGGCTATTGCGATTTCCAAACAGCGCTCCCGAAAATTGATGATGCATTTTGGCAGCTGCGACATGAAATTTGTTCCTAAAATGCAGTGATATGGGGCGGTTTGGGTGACAAAGAACTCAGTCTGTACCTTAATGGGCCCGATCGACAAGGGTACACTTATGCTAGCATCCAATGCCAAATCTTGTTTGTTGACCGATACTATCCGCGTTGAGTCGTCTGGACGAGGCTGAAGGCCTAGCTTATTACCAGATGTTGTGATATGATAGAGACGTCCGCGCCTGTATCGATCAACGTAAGGACTGGTGTCCGGTAGATGAAAACGTTGATGAGCAACGGTGCGTCCATGTGGTTCTTAGCGTTGACTTGCCTGCGGTAGGCTACTGCACGATGTCCCCTACGTTGTGCACGCTCGGATAGTGCAAATACTTCATTGGGCTCTATCAGCACGACGCATTCGTGCTCGTTGGTGGAGTTTAGTCGGGCTGACTGACGAGGGCTCAGCGCTCGCAATTCCAGGTGTTCCGTGGAAGCGGTTGGGGCTGAGAACGTTGGCCGAGCCGCGTCTGGGGTGCCGTACTCATTTCCAGTTTTGATACTCAATTCAAGTCGCCTCGGGTACGTCCGGCTGCATGGTCGTTGTTGCCATAGTGCTGTAAGCGTCCTCTTAGGCATTTAGGGCAGAAACCAGCTTTCTTCCTAAAGTAAATTATTGCTCCTATGCCAGCAACTGCCAGTACAATGAGCATCCATAGGTAAGGAGCTACTCCAGTTGTAGCAATATATGGAGAGTCGATTACCTTCTTCAACTGCTCATCTGCTATTTGCTGGACTTGCAGGTCTGTAACCTTGGCTTGTCCTAATGAGCTCCAGATGATCGGTCTAAGAGAGATGTCTGGGAAGTCATTTACGGTGATGTTGGGTCCGATGTGAACGGTGACCTCCTGAACGTCTAGAGTGCTGGCAAGCATTAGTGGTCCGACCACTAGTTGGGTGTAATCGCTGTGCGATAGCAATAGCACTCCATTTTCTGGTATCCTGATGGTTTCTCCGCGGGCGACATGGCTGAGGTGTGTTTTCTTGGAAACAACGGCTTTGGGTTCGGCGGTTCGAATTAACACTCCTTGTGCGGTGGTGTACACGTCGGTATGGTTGACCATTGGCTCGACCAATGCGCTATTCTTGCATTTGTAGCGTGTGTCATCGGGAGCGTCTTCGCTCATGATGATCTAATCCAGGCAGCGTGAGGTATGATCGGTAGCCAATGCATGAACTTCGCAAAAAGCAATGCCTGGTCGAGTGTAAATTCAACACCCAATACCATGCCCGTTCAGTTCGCGTGGCGTATTCCGGTAGGGGTAGTTTTATGTGCGCACGACGCTCGGGTACGTTTCAACCAACGTTGTATATCCGAAAATAAGGCCGGACATCATCCGACGTAACTAATGGTACCCTTAAAATGAATACAAACTTAAGCGTGCTCAGGCGGATGTGTACCGGGTAAATCTGTCCAAACTGGTAGGCTAACGCCGGCTCAGGTATTAATATAGTTTGCAATATCCTCGGGTCCTTCTCGAATAGACGTTTTAGTGTCGTGGCGTCCATCACTTTTGGTGATAGCTGCCCGCTCATCATGGCTTCCATGACGGCGTCAACCGAAGAACGCAGGCTGGTGCGAAACATGTGGCTCAACAATTTGCTGTGGACCTCCGTAACGTAAACGCTGTTCCTGGCCCCTTACTTGTTCTATCATACTAACCACCTCCTGCATCTCATGGTGCAGGAATAAGTAGCGCTCCTCGTTAGCGCGTGTTAATTTCATGCTCGCTCGCGAGTTACCATAGGCTATATTGTAAGTATTTCGCATTTCCTTAGACAGTGCGACCACGTGTTTGTTTAGGTCGTTTAGATGCACTGCGTTATCAAAAGCTACTCCATCCCCTAGAAATCCGATAACTACGCCAGCACAGTAAATTCTGTGGTGGAGCTCACGTCAAAGGGCTCCCAGATCGGTCTAGTTCGCAGTGTTCTAGGGGTGGCCAGCGTTTGTTCGATCACGTCCATCAGGTTCACCGGCAATCCCGTTCCATATCCAATTTCATTTACTACTTCGCTACTTAGGTGACAGGTTACTACCTCCGGGTGTGTTGCTGGTTGTTCTACCATTCGGTTGGTTGTTCGGGAGTTTGCACGCATTTCTAGCACTATGGGCGTCACAATCGTGATATTCGAGCTTACGCTAGGAGGTATTGGTTCCCTAGGTTCCAGCTTAAGTTCTGCTTGTTCCTCCAGTTTCAATTCCTTATCCTTACTATTCAAAATCAGGCTCATTATTGCTCGACTAGTATGATCAACTACACCAAAAATAACTTCGGGGTTCGGCTCAGTTTTGTCTCCCTGTGGCTCGGAACCCTTTTAGCTCGCATGTGGCACAGTTTCTCTTCCCGGTTCTACACACACGCTGGAGGCGGCGGTTCCGGCCGACTCAGATTCAAGCACACACATGTTCACCTGCCGGTTGGATTGACTATGCCACGACAGACGCAAACCGTAGTTTCCGACCCGGTCAGAATCCACGGCCCCTACACTCAAGGACCGGACTCGATACGAGTTCAGCCCTACATACGAATTACAATTTTGAACGGAGCTCGGGCCATCAGGACGGCTCACTTCCCAACGCCTCCCTTCTCCTGGCCAGTGTCCTCTACGGTCTTCCTCGGCCTCTAAAGATACTAGGGTACACTCGAATTTTGAACGGAGCTAGGACAATCTGACTGACCCGTGTTCCGAAGGTCTCCATCACATCTGACCAGTGTCCTTTACGGTCCTTCCCGATCGGTTGAAAAGCTACAGGGGCCTCACACGGCCGCCCTAAATTGGTGGGAGCCAGTTTAGTATCCGGATGCATCCAGTAGATTAGGTTCATTTAGTCCCTTAGGTTCTCGGTTTCATTCCGCTAGGTTACTCGGTATTCCCTTCCATCCGCCAGGTTCCACTACATTAAGTTCCATTAGGTTCTCGTTATCCGCTAGTTCCACAAATCTGCCGTTAGGTTCCTAGTTGGGTTCACTATTCCTGCTGCAGGTTCTCCGGGTTCCGCGCTTGCATCAACGCTTGAATAAACAACTTCAACAACAGCATTCATGCAGCTACACCATACTACATACATACAAATTTGACTAAGGCTAGGACTTTCATCTCCATCGCCCTCGACCATTAACATGCCTTTGTAGAAATTCGCGGGTTCACCAGGCGTTACCGTGCCGGCATTAGAGCCATCGCCAGACACCCGACCCCTATTAATCGGCCCCCGAAGTCCGAACGGCGTCTCTCTGGGTACAATTCCATTAGGTTCATTAGGTTCTCCATCCATTAGTTCTTCAGGATCCACATCTATACTTGAGTAGGTTTCCCCTTGATATGCAGCCGCCTGAAGATGGTTACACATCCCCAGCATTCGGGGACCTTGCCACACGCACGATCCCTATTAATCGGCCCCCGACATTCAAAAGGCTATCTCTGGTGTCTCGCTCGCCATACCAGGATACATCGGTTCCTTCGGTTACATTAGATCCTCAACTCCTCCTCCCAACACGCTCCTCTCAGTATCTCGGTTTCCATCACTTCGCGCTGACTCTATTTTAGGATATACACATACATCGATTGGCCACCATTAACTCACAGAGTTACGATTCACATATCCTGCGCGACAGGGGTCGGAGACAATGAAGCAGAGCGCCATTTGGTTTATAGTTAGCTTGTTCCTTGCTGAGTCCTGCTTCTACTGTGTTGGTTAGTCTGTTTTCAATTTCCATTGACTCTCCGTTTCCGCCCCACGACCTTGGTCGCTTGCGGCAATACTCGTGCTAAGGTTTTGTTCGTTTTGCAGTACGGGTTCAATTGGTATGCGTTGGTTCGGGTTCAAATTCGTTCTGACCTTCAAAATGCGCACACACTTAAAACGCAAAACTGGTACAACTGGGGAAACTTTTCGCATGAGAACGTTGCAAAACAGAAAAAAAGAAAAGGAAGCAAGCTAGTTGAATGGGGAAAACGAGGAAAATGGAAAAATGTTGGAAAATGGAAAAGTTGGCAAACTGGAAATATTGAAAAACGCTAAACGTTTGATTGGGGGCAGCGGGAAAATACCGAGAAACGGTAGACTATGAAAATGAAAAAACCTTTGGAAAAAGAAAAACTTACGAAGGCGGGAACATTTTTGGATAGTGAACTGTACAAAACGCAGGAAGCCGGAAAAAAATATTAGGTTAGTCGCCATATGGACAACGCTCGTATGTAGATAAATTAAAGCAACGAAACAGCAAATATTGTTAAACAGGGTAAGTGCCTAGTAGTAAGCAACTTAGATAATGTTGGATATTAGACGCTTATTTAGAATGGAAAGGTGTTCGAAAGCCGAAACTCTGGAAATGACAAAGATACAAGAGAACAAAAAAACAGGAATATTTTTCAAAACAAGAAATTACTAAAAAGAAAACATGGAAAATGACACATGAAAACAGAAAAAGGTTTCAAAAAATTCAAAATGTACATGAAACTAGAAAATATTGTACGGTGTTCAAGCACTTTCGAATCTGAATATGTTGGGAAAACGGAAGAATGATACTCAAGAAAACATAGAAAATATCAAGAACCTAGGGAAATGTTTGGTCGGGAGTTTCTGAATGCCCAAGAAAAAAATTGGAAACTAAAAATGGAAAATGCTGGGATCGGAAGTCTAGTTAAACAAGGGTGTTTCGAAAACGGAGAAATGGTCAGGAACGGGTAAAAGTTGGGAAATAGTAAACTTAGAAGTAAAAATGCCAGAAAACGAAAGCTTAGGGGAACAGGTAAATATTGAGGAACGGAAAATTTTGGCACGGTGTTTTTTCTAGAAATCAATTTTTCAAATTTCATAATGTTATTAATGTGTTTGTGAAAGCAAGCGACTGTTTTACATTGTAAATATGCCAAATACGACTGTGTTATCTAGAGTTCCACTGGACCAAATTATAATGTTTAAAAGATATTTATATAATGATATATCATTTTTTTTTTTGTTTTCGACAGAACTTTTTTTTTTTTTTTGATTTTTAAAATTATGTTAGTCTGTCTTTCGTTTTGTTTTTAGTATCACGTGAAGCCATCAAGCATGGCGTATATTCAGTTTTTCGGCAAGCTGATTACGACTATTTGGTTATCTACAATTCGCCACGAATGGTTCATACCTTTTCCAGGGGTTTCAATCTGTTTAGAGTCAGTGAACACCGTTTCCAGGATATAGTTTCTCGGTTGCTAGGTTATGCATTGCGTGCTCAGCGTGGAAGTTATGGTCCATATATAAGTTTTAGTACTCTGAATACAATCATCGAGATCTACAACATTTCAGAACAATAGTTTTTGTGGCAAATCTATAGGGACCACTGCGAGCCTGAATACAGTACGGTGATCTTGTTCTGGAAACATCAGGCGTACGGGCATATTTTTCTAGGGGGGCTAGACTACATACAAAACCTAGTTTTAGCGCACAAAAAACTCCAAGAAGTTAAGCTGACAAGCAAGACCAACAAGACCGGTGCGTCCGCAACAGAAATCAGTGTAAGTAACAATAAAGCTTCATTTATGACAACAACACAAAAAAAATTTTATTTTTCTCTATTCTAGACACGCCCCCAATTTGAAATGTCTATAGAAAATGTACTTCAAAAGAAATATGAATTGCGATTTCTTCGTTTTTACAAACACATCGATCATTCTTGTCCATATCACTCTCAATTCACGGCATTCGCGTATAAGCGTTTGATGTTTGTCAGTGCGAGATGGCTTAAGCGATCCTGAAACATTGTGCTTCGCAAATTGCTCTTTAGCCGTCTTAGCGCACTGAATGAACGTTGGGTAGACAGATGTGCGCAGATATGGCACGTACCGCCGATTTGACAAGGTTCATTGGCAAATTTTAAAAAAAAATCGACCAAATCATGTTTGTATAATCGTGACAGAGCATCAGTCGCGCTTTGGGTATCCACATCATGATGGAGTAATCATAATTCGCGAATGATTCTTTTTTGTTCAGCTCTAAATATTATCTTTATCAAGTTCATAGAAATCAGCCGCAACATCAAAACTGTTTCGTATCTGGCTCAGCAACTTCGTCACAATATCGGCGAGACTTACACAGCACATACTGATCGTTTCCCCAAAAAATTCTCGCCTCAAATGTTCAGCTAACACCTTATCGAGTGCTGTGTCGTATACTTTAACCCTGTAGTAAGCGACTTTTTTCGCTACATATACAGTTCTCCAGTTGAGAAATTTCACTGCTGAACCGTATACGAGTCAATAAGGCACAGCTTCATCACCTGACAGACTCGTATTTACGGGTCAATAGTACGTTCCTACATTAAAACATGAATTTTATTAAATGCTTTTTTTCAAATATGTTTCTTTATATGAACATGAGCATAGGACGTAACAAACATTTTCATTATAAGACATATTCAGCTAATGATAATAATCAGTTAACAACCCTTCAAAAAAAACAGTCAGAAAAAATGAATTAAATATGGTCCCCGAAGTTATATAATCACAAAAGTACGAGTTTAGAGGGATTTCAGGATGGCAAAGAAACGCATAATCGCAATATAATACAATCATGGCAACTATAGAGCGATAAAACAAGAGTGCTAAAATTAATTAAAACAAACTTACCTGAACTGCCAAAAAGAACCACAAACGGCTCGATATACACGCTTCACTAATACAAACGACAACTGCGCACAAAGATTATAATGAGCACTTTTAAATATTCAATACAATAAACAATATTAAATAAACAATATTTCATATAATGGAAGCGAGCATTCTGAGTTTTTTCTTAACACCTATTACAATCATTATTCTCATTTTTTCTTCACTTCTAATTTTTACTTCACTTATCACTTTTCATCTGAAGAGGGTACGATGTAGTACTGAAAACTTTAATTTTCTACAATAAAAGGATGTTCCACATCACAATTATTCTGTGCTAGTTTCTTTAGTATTTTTGAGTCTTGTGATTTTTGCTCTACATGCCCAGGATCCCGTTCATACGCATTGTTGGCTATTTAAAATACAACGTGCAATTTCAAAAATACATGTAGGTCACACCCATGATCAGCAAATACCCCGCATTTCGGGCACTTTGTTTTGTCGGCGGAATGATTTTCACTCTTTGAAAAAAATATTTATGAAAAAAAATTTTTCTACGTTTTTGGCCGGTGCCCGAAAAAATCGTAGATTGCCCGAAAAACTCGAAGTTGCCTGACTCTGGGGGGTCTGCAGCCCTCCCCCAGCCCCCCCCCCCCCCGCCCGTACGCCTTTGTCTGGAAACCGATTTTCAAATTTCATCAAACTTGATCCAAAGAATTGTGTAGTATGTCTTCATTTGTTAGATTATGTATCGTGGACTGGCCATCAAACATGGTGTTGATTATATTTTTCGGTACGCTGAATACGATAATGTGGTTATCTATAATCCGACTAGAATAGTTCTTGCCTATTCAATAGGTTTTAAATTGATTTAGCGATGAACACGATTTTCAGAATATAGTCTGTCTTCGGTTGCTGGGTTATGTATTGCGTGTTAGGCATCACGAATTTTCCATATATAAGTTTTACTACACTGAATACAATCATTGAGATCTACAACTTTTCAGAACAATTCTTTTTGTGGTAAATTTATCAGGGCTTGTGCGAGCCTGAATATGGTCCGTTGATCTTGTTCTAGAAATCAGTTTTTAAAATTTCAACAAACTTGATTTAAAGAATTTTGTAGTCTGTCTTCATTTATAGGTTATGTATCGCGTACAGGCCATCAAGCATGGTGTAGATTACATTTTTCGGCACGCTGCATACAATGGTTTGGTTATCTACAATCCACCACGAATATATCTTGCCTTTTTCATAGGTTTTAAATGAGTTTAGGGTCAATGAACACGATTTTCAGAATATAGTCTGTTTTCGGTTGCTGGGTTATGTATTGCGCGCTAGGCATACTCATATAGCCATGTTTGTGCGCATTTACCCTAGGTGATTCCAAGCAAACGTTCAAAAACTAAAATCAGTTTCCCTAAATATATTCACTTAGGTGTAGGTGTGCTTTAACCAGAAATGTACCTGTGGATTCAACTATTTCTGATCACTAATCGTTTAGATGCACAGTTTGATAAAGGTGACAATTTCACAAACTGATGGCTATGGCAATAATTCGGTTCCTTCAATTTCACAAATGTGAGCCCCGTAGCACCCGAACATTTACTTGCTGCAGGATAAATTGTAAATGCCCAAGAGATCTTCAAAAACGGAGGTAGGCTGTACACAGTAGAGACATGTATTTAGAATTAGCATTTTTTTTAATAAGTATTGTGTGTGAATATGGCTTTCCCGTACATCATTAAAAAGTGGGGACGTTCTCGTAGTCTCCCTGTTAATTTTTTTATGGTTAATTTGGCCTTATTGTTCAATCACCTCATAGTATATATTACAGGAAAGTCTACTGTATATACTGAGAAGAAGCCTATCATGACCAGCTACCTTACGTAAGTACATACGTTCGGTTAACGATCCGGACATTTCTGACGATGAGGGACAATTTTGTAACATTTTTCTGATGAAGAGGAGGCGGTTCATTACTGAAATTTTTTCGACTACTATTTACATATTTCATTTCCCCCATATTTTACATTTATGTTATATGTCAAAAATGTCATTACTCCTCCGCCCTTATGCTGGATCCACCTGTACATACACTGACGATTCTCAAACTGCATATATTGGATATTAACTTCCGCCATGCGTATTTGCACAATTTCAAACAAAAAAAATTGCAGCCGGAAATGCAATATATGGCATAGGAACGGTTAATTTTGAAATTACTTTAACTTTTTGCAGTTTATGGCATTTCGATTCATCCTCCTCCAGACTTAGGATCCACTCCCCAATGATGGTTTTGGGGGCGCTAAGCACGGAACTGTATCAAATTATCTAGACTTAGGGTAGACTGTCTATGCACAGTAGATTAATTTGACGAACATGTTGCAGTGTCTAGTGTAAACTAGGCTGCCAGTGATCTACAACACCTGAAACATTCAATACACGAACAATCAAATGATATTGAAATAGACTGTTTCAATTAATAAAGCCAGCCAACCAAAGCCGTGTAATGAATGTATAAAGAGAAAATCATATTGCGGTTTGGCTATTCGACATGCTGGAACTCTCAGATATGGATAAGGGTGTCGACATTGGGCATGAAGCTAGTATTTCAGCAGCGGCAAGCCAAATTTTGCATAAGCGAAGATCCCAAGGACGAGTATGGGGAGCATAGGATGAGAACGCTTTGGTATTGGCATTCATCACTTAAAATCCCATTTTAAAATAACATTTCGCACCCCTGCCCAGGTTCTCGCACCAATGAATGTCAGTCTGAACAAGCTAATTCCAGAGAGTGCAAAATGTTTTTATATTTATAAATGTTCCACCACATCAAATTTACAATGTTTGTAAAATCAAAACGGAGTTTAAGAATATGCGATTGATATTTTTCAACTGATTTCACCTGAGGGGGCATCCCCTACCCTGGCTACGTGCCTGAGACTACAAGCATATAACACAAGTGTATGCAGAGTCAAAGGCCTAGCACAAAGTAGCCGCGACCCACGTATACCCAAAAATTTGCTCGTAGAAACCACCCCAAACAACAGTCCATTACAGACTGAATAAAGTAGAAATGTCTAGTCTCAATCATTTCGAATACCTCATGTATATACCTAGTTGAGAAACACAATATACGCCATGCTTCACGGCCTGCACGCGATACATAACCTAACAATTGAAGACAGACTATACAATTTTGAAGTTCAAGTTCGTCAACCGTAAGACCCCTTAAATCCTTTATTAAAATTTAAAGTAAAAGTTAGTTATTTAAAGTAACATTTTCAGCCTAAAATTGAAGCCTTACAGCTGTCAGCGTTTCCATTTCGCGGTTACTCGATATTACAATATAAAATGCAAAAGCCAGATTACAAACCCGCTGGGAAGAGTCAAACCCTAGGCCTATATATTGGTAATAATGTGGATTCCTCGTTAAGTAAAACTGGTTAAACAGTGCATCTGGGAATACGGAAAATACTGGAAAACAGCTAAAGTGGCGAAACGATACAATGTTTAGAAACACTGAAGTAAAAAATGGGGCAATGTGGGGGAATGCTGAAACACGAAGCTGTCGAGAAATCATAGTATTGGGAAATAGAAAAATCTGAAAAACGTGAAAGTTCTTAAAATGGGAAATGTGAACGTTGGAAAGCAAGAAAGTCAAGATCTGGAAATTCCCGTTTGCCCAGTTTCCGATTTTAATAAGTTCTCATTTTCTCGATTTTTCGTTTTGCTAATTTCACCCTTCCAAATTTCTCGTATTCCCCTTCTCCCGATTTGCAATTTCCCATTTTGCCAATTTCTCGTGTTTCCAATTTCTCGTTTTCCCAATATCTCGTTCACCTGACTTCTCAAATTGTACTGGTTGAGAATATGGCAAATTGGCAAAACGGGAAATCGTAAAAATGGTAAAAACAAAGTATACAAAATGCGTGTCTAATATATGGGATACACACAACAATGTAATATAATTTCCGACGCGAAAATGGGAAGCCCCTGAAAGTGACATGAGCCGTAATTTTTATATAATGTAATATCTTAATATATTAATGACAATTCAAATTTTGGCAGCTGTCCAGCGAGGGAAATTCAAATTTTGGCAGCCGTCCAACGCGTTAAATTCAAATTTTGGCAGCTGTCCAGTGCATGCAATTCAAATTTTGGCAGCTGCCCAGCGCGAGATATTAAAATTTTTGCATATTTTTCATATGCGGCGGGCCCAGGCTATGCAGGACAGATATCTGAGTCTGCGCTCACACCTGTGCAAAACCACATAGTGTCACTAAGCTGCTATTTATGTCTTCATACTTGGCTTTCACTGTACTAAGACAATGTGATAGCGCGCCCGACTGTAGGACAAAGCTAAGTCAGCCTGCACTCAATTTAGTGTAAATACCCCATTAAAAACCGAGCAAAAATTCACAAATAGCGTAGTGCCAAGCGTATGATGTTCGGATCCAGACGACCCAGGTTCACTGCGTGCAAATTTGACAAAAGATTATATGTGTCAAACTCAACATGTGCCAAACAAAGCCTTATTTCCCCATAATTTTCGAAACATTGTGCGAAGCAAATTATTATTTTAGCATCCTGAGGCGCTTTTTCATGTAATTTTTCTGCAATGCAGGTTTTTGTTTTATGCTGTATGTCCTTAGTTCACCATGAAGTCTCTAATAACAAGTGTGATTTCGGAAATGGACAAATAGTTCTGTCCGTACATGATTTTATAAGAGGAGCGGAGAGCGGAAACTGCACCACTGAAGCTCGGGCCCCATGGGAGACTCGCCAGTCTGAACCCCTCCCCCCACTGCTCCCGTGCATCTCTACCACCGCGCGCCGAAAGTGTGCGTAAAATTTTAGTAAAACTAGGGGAAAATAGGTGAAATGGGCAAAAATAGGAGGAAAATTGGCAAAAGACGGGGGAAAATTGGCATATTAAATTAAGAAATATTTTGAGTCCCGAAAATGTGGGAGATTTATTTCCTTGGCATCCTTCCCTCACGCCGACCGGCTTATCCCCCGCAAGAACTCCTCCGCTGAAGCACACGCTATGCCCGCCGCGGGACTTCGGATCTCGTGCATGTATGCTTTTGTCCAGAGTGTCAAAAGAAGTTTCAAGTTGATAACCAATACTCGGAGTTTGCCTCTAAATAAGCATCAAAAATTCGTGTGTACAAGTAAATTTTTGTGTATCTTAAACTAATAATGTATATGTTACCATGCTCCATGCATGTTGTTTACAAGTGTAAGCTTCGCAAAAAGATTTAATCTTTATCTGATAATGCACCATTAGCTTAGTGGTCCAGTCTCGATAGCGTTCAAGAGATATGGCGTCCAAACTAAAATACACAGTTTACAATTGACAAGGTTGGATAATAAAGATTTAAATATTTGTAACAATGCGGCCTTTTGCAATTAGCATTTGGAAGTTTTGCCCGCAATTATTTTACTCCATGCTATCCAAATCCAACAACATCCAGTACACACTTGCACGATGCAGTAAAAAAATTTATGTAAGGGACACAAAGAGGATAAATGAACGTTGGCTGTAAATGATCGAAACTAAACATGCAATATTCACAAATATACAGTATTAAAATTTTCAGAATCATTACATGTGTATCAAAACACTGTGTTTCACGTTCACATTTGATTTATAGAACATCTGATAACAATGGTACCTTTAGAAGGCCAGTTAGACGCCATAAGTCACGTTTAGCACGCTTACCGAAGGATCTGTAGACTGTCCCCAACTCGCCCGGTTTTCATGAGCAAAATTAATCTTTAACAGCACTGAGAGCAATGATGATAGCAGTGATTGTTATACTGCTTCTCAAAGGAAATATCAGATCGTCGTAGCAGCACCACCAAATGGCACAGCAGTGTTTTCCCAATTTCCACTTTCTTAGTTTTCGCAGATACCCAACGCTCTCCAAAATGCCTAGTTTACTATCCATTTTAAATAGAGAAATCAGAAAGTGTTTGATTGCCGCGGGAACTTGGGAAATCAGTCAGCTTTTACTTTGGAACAGTTGATTATCACACAGTTCTCAGTTCCATTTAACTCAAGGTTTTGCTGCAAAAATGTCGTTTTTTGCAAGTTTTTAGCAAGCTTTTTTTAAGTTTCCCTTATTATGATCTGTATTGTACTTCTCATATCACAGCCAGTGTTACCACTGCCAAGTATGTAATTAAGTCCCACCAACACAGTAGTATTGAAGATAATTTTCTCAAAACTTGTTTAGGCATTAATTTGACGATTAACGCAATTTTGTTATCATGTCCAAGTGATCGTACGTACACAAGTAACAAAACAGTCTTATTGAAGATAAGAGTTTTTCAAAAGTTTTTTAGGCTTTATTAAGCCTTTCCTGTGTCGCGCCTCACATCTGACACAACAAACATTGTAAAACAATGCAATTGCCGGTATGTTACCACGTGAGCTGTTATTTCTATTACTTTGTGACTTTCCTGAAGGAATTCGAACTCCAGCTTCTATATTTATATCGTGTATCGCGCGCGGTGATCGTAATCAAATGATCCAGGATCAATCCGTAGATTAGGCAAAAACCCATTCAAAATTGCGTTAAATAGACCTTAATTAATGCGCAAAAGGGTTAATAAAAAACGACCATCGCTCGCTTAACTCTTTATTCCATCGTTCAACCGTTCTTCAACATGGCACAACAGTGCTTTAATTGTGGCGTGAAAAGGTTAACGTGATGATTGATGAAAACATCTGGTTTAGTACGTTTTAAGATTTTCGCTATTACACAGATATTCACAAAAATGATTGGATTAAAGGTTAATCTCGTTGTATTTGTCCCCGCGGCGGCCTCTGTTATTATAAGCACGGAAAGCCAAAAATTATTGGATATATTTGATGCCTAAACAGGAATTATTTTGTTTCGGTCGTTTAGAGAATTGCACATAATATCCTAGCTAGGTTGCTAGAGCCATCAGGGTTTTCCCTTCAGTTGACTTTTGTCTAACACATTGTTCTAGAGACTTTAGTAAATTTGGTCTTGTTTTAGGGCGACCGATTAATCTAGCAGTGCCGGTTAATCTAGCAATGGTAACGCCATTAACCGTTGTCAGAGTCAGCACGAGATCCTCCTGATTCTTGGTTTGTTAGCAATCTTTTTGGCCGATTTCGTGAAATAATTTGCAGGGCACTCGCTTGAGGACGCACATTGGAATTTGGAGCCGTTACAGTATAGCTTGGCTTTCCAAAACTGCCTCCAAAGTACTTGGGAGAACCGTAGTAGGCCCTACGCAGTGCGAACTGAGGGCGAGAAATTGTGTTTTCCCCCAGGTGTATCTGGAGATGCTCAGTTTAACTAGGGGGCTGAAAGAACACGAAATAGCATAAATAGCTTATTCACAGTAGTTATACAGTAATGCACATCACATAGTGAAACACTATTGATTGGCGGCATAACTAGTGTTTTCTTAGCACCACAGGGCAAAACATGGATTTTCCTGAGTTCCGTAAGAAAAAACTGGTATATATTTTACATCGCATAGAAAAATTGGCCTATTTTTAGGCATACAGAAAATACCTAAGGGAGCTGGCGGCCAAAAATACCTGAGGGGATCAACTATGGCTAGCTGGGGAGGCCGAAATACCTGGGCCCTTCTCTCCTCTACGTGGAGAGCTAAAATCGTCAACCGTCGTCGTTGAATCGTTCCTCGCGTTGTTGGACCGTCAGCTACTCACTTCGTATCGGCACAGAGCAGCTTTATGTCCATCAGGATTTTAATGAGTTGGGCAAATCTTTCCACTGCTTTGACAGTTTCTACGATGGTTGTATTAATGTCCGGCTGTAAGATCGAAGCGGATCATCGTGTATGTTCAGACCCATAGCTACCAGAATCGCGTTGGTTGCTTTACGGATCATTCGACCGTGCTCTCCGCTACTATGAACGCGACATTGTTTGTCTGGTTTTAGTCGAAACTGGTTGACATTGAGCAAATCGGCCTTTGTGTTATTTGATCTTTTTTAAGTTCCCAGCTGAGTAATATGTTCGAATTGCGCAAATATTAAAAAAGCAATAATTAAAAAGCGCAAAATTAAGAATCGATTATGCGGGCATAGTTCTAACGTCCAGGTTCCACTTCATTAAACTAAGTGAACCAGTTTTTACTCAGACGCTATAAATATACAGAATTTTTGTAGGCGGGATTTCACTCCAATTTTTACATTTTTGTTAGTGGGCTTGTATTCCGCATTTTGATGACAAGTTATGCTAAGGGCTGCGCAGTGGATCGCAAGCTCTCGCACTCTATACCAAACAAGGTATATAACACATGTGTTTTTTGCTACTTATGTTTATATACTGGCTAAATGGTTACACACAATTTTACAATATTTTGCACAATTATACTACACATTTTACGACTACAATTTACATAATGCCGATTTGCGTTTAAAACAATATTTCCAGAAGTCATGGAGTAATACCACCTCTGATATCAATAAAATGTGAGATTTAATTTCGAGGTAAAAAGAACAGGAAAAGAAAACGAGTTTTACTTTTCAGTCGTGTATGATAGCTTGGTTTACTCGATCGTCGGCGGTACATACTGTCACGCATTGCTATACTGATGGTTCACTAATGGACACAGATCGTGGAGTTATAGTAAGGGCAAAAGCCGTTATTGATAGTACACATAGATTATAATTCGCACTAGGGTCCAAGGCAACGATTTTCCAGCCAGAAATTATTGCAATTTGTAGATGTGCCGAATATGTCGTGTAACAAGGTACTAGGGGAAGGAATATTTTGATTTTCAGTGACAGCCTGGCTGCATTTAACGCTCTTGACAAGCCGGTGGTGCTGTCAGCCACTGTTCTTGAATGCCATAATAAATTAAATAGACTAGGTGCCGAAAATGTGCTGTTTGTCCTGTGTCAAGGGACATTCAGGCATTAGGGGTAACGAAATTGTAGATTGCACAGAAGGGGGCTTTAATGAAGGTGTTTGGGCAGAAACCTTGTGTTCCAGTTTCTTCTTCCATGGTGAAGACCGCGCTGGTGCGTTCTCTGTTTGGACAGCACGCTAGATGCTGGAGAGGGGGAATAAATTGCAGGCAAACAAAGAATTTCTTTCCTGAAGTCAATTCTAGGAGATCTCGCTTCTTATGGAAGCTTAGCAAAGATAGATTGCGGATTGCTACGTATGCATGTTTTAACTGAGCATAATCTTTTAAATGCCCATCTTAAGGTTATGAAACTAAAATAAAGTGGTCTCCGCGAATATTGTCGCCAGGAGGCTAAAAAGTCTGAACACTTTGTTTCTAGATGTAAAAAAATGGGGTGAAGCTAGGCAAAGGTTCTTAGGTGCTCAACAACTAGCAGTTAGTAATGGAAGGACTATGTGTTTGAGTAAATTAATAGCACTTTGCATTCCAACTCAGAGGTTTGATCTGGATTTATAAGAATTAGAACACGGTGATGCACAGGGTCCTACAATTGGACCTGTGTAAAACTATCACACCGTTACTCGTCTATTCTAGTCTATCACGCATTGTGGGTAATATTTGTAACACTTCGGGCTGAATATTCACAAAACCAGCGCAAGGTCATGAAAACATAAATGACATCGATCGCATTGAACTTACATGATCACATACCCGGCTTGAATGTCGTTCCATAGTTCCTTGCATTTCCCGCATAAGTATAGTCAGGTGTGGGAAAAAAAATCATAATCCAATGTTAAGGTTTTTATTTTACAGCGTTTGCCAGTAAGTTTAAACTTGGTATACCTGAAGGTTAAGTACTGCTCAAAGTTTCAGTTTGTGTTAAAATTTTCTTCCATTTCATATATCTGTCACAAAATTTTAAATTCTAGGTGATTTATTTTCCCCCCTATTTTTGGGAAAAAATCATGTGCGGGGGAAAAATCAGCTAAGTTTTATGTTTTTTCGTCCACTAAAATCTATTAAAACACAACCTAAATGCTCTTTGCGATTTTTTAACCATATTAGCAAGTAACAACACGCGTATTTCAATAGAGAGTCCTACGCGCCAGATGGACGACAGCATGGTTGCAAACGATTTCTTGTCAATGTGATGTAGACCAGCCGAAGCCCCAGCGTGAGTCTGGGCTTTACGGTTCCACGCATTTTTTACGGGAAAAAAGCAAGAAACGTCTTAGGGTTGCAAACAGTCAGTCGTATGTGCGTGTAGTTTCAGTAACGCTATTTTATTTTCCATTGCTGTTTCAATAACACCAAGGCTAATATGAGTGGTGTGTCCGTCGAAAATGAGGAGAGCGGGCCGCCCTGGCCTTTATTGCGAACATAGGGCACAAAAATATCCTTAAACCATCGTTCCAACAGTTCCCTGGTTATCCAACCCTTAGCATATAGCATATCTGTGTATTGCTTTGTATCACCTTCCCACCGACGCTGCATACGTACACCCTGAAATATTATAAATGGGTCCATGCATGTCCCATCCGCGCAGGTCGTGACGAGAACTGTAGTATTCGTTCGTCCGGGCCCACCACGAAGTCTTTCGGTTCTTTCACCCCTGATGCCAAGAACCGGAACTTTTTCCGGGTCATGGCAAAAACAAGTTTCATCCGCATTAAAAATGCGGTCCATACGGTCTGCGAGACCCATGTCAGCAACTGTAGTTTCCAATAAGTCATAAAACCCATAAATCAAAAAAGGGTCCTCAGTTGCTTTTTTCCGTTTGCGTCCCATGGGGTTAGTATTTTTATAACCAACCGGTGTCTTTCCAAAAATGACCCAACCCACTGAGTTCCAGGCTGCTGGTCCCGAGCGTTCCATACTTTTACCCTGCGATTTTCAAGGTCCGCCTTAATCCAACGCTGCATAATCCCAGCGACATCGGAGCGCAGTGGAGGCAACCAGTTGCGGCAAAGTATATATCTTAAGCATTTCGGCCAAATTGTTCTCCAATGTGGGATGTAATGCGAGTATTGATCCAGAGCCTGATCCTCCCTCGATGACGACACCTGGATTCTCCCGTTCCGCTCTGACGATCTCCATCTCGGCGCGAAGTTTCGTCTGTGATATGCCTAGCGCACGGGCTTCAAAACGTTGTCCTTTGCCGTCATTATCAAGGCATCGTACTGCAGCTGCTCGCAAAGCGTCCGGCTTACATTTAGCATCTTTACGTTGATACTTTGAGTGAGAAACCATGTCAATTTGTACATACAATTATTCAACTATCGTTGCAAAACCTGGAATTAAAATGTAGAGTAGTTAGCTACATCAATTCTATCGTTTATGAGCTGTCAAATCCATTCACAAAGGTATTACCAAAAAATGTCGCTTGGCCCCATGATTTTTTTCCCAAAAATTAGGAAAAATTGCGGCCAAAAAAATCAGTTGCGCTGTCGCGCTAATTGGTTGCAGGACTAAAACAAAGTTGTGAGTATCAACTACGATTTACTATGGTGCCATATGCACATAATATTGAGAATCGCTGCCAGGCTCCATGCGCTGTGATCTTAACAAAAAATTTGTTTCATTAATTTTTTAAGGTTTTTTGAAACACTAACTTTATTGTGGTTTCTTACTACAATGGCAGAGAGCAATCAAAGCCTAACTATAACATATGGGGGGACAAACGGTCAACCTAACTTATGACAGTGTTCGAGATGTAGTGCCGCCTTCATCTCGACTTGGGTGGCACTGATTTTCCCCCACTATTCTTGCTTGATTTTTTTCCCGCACCCGACTATAATCCGCGGGTGTAACTTGCTGTGTGGTTCGCCTTTTCCTTTGGTACTGCTGTAACGCGTGAGTCTACCTTACGTGCGCTCACCAAGGTTGTTCTTTTGTCGAAATCATGAATTGATTCGCACATAAATTCGCCTTCACATTTTGCCATGGGTATTTGCATTTTTGTCAAAGGAAACATGGGCTGTGTGATCTACGAATGGAATCCGCGTTTGTGCATATTTGCATACTTCGCACGTTTATCCGCGTTGATGAAATGACATACTGAACAAGACAGCTATGTTCGCGGCCTATTTGCGCATTATAGCATGCGAGAAAAAATGCGATCGGTAATCGTGTTTTCGCTTGTACGTCGTCAGCCAAATGCGATGCTAAGTTATAAAATAGTGACCGGAAACAGCGTTCGCGTGTTGCTGCATCGCAAATCGTGTACGCGTACATAAGGGAAAATCGTGATTTGTTCGAGTTCATTTTTTTACGAGCGCGAACTGCCGTGGCAAAAGAACAACACAGGTGTACGCACCGAAAGAGGATTAACGCATAATGTTACCTCGTACCCGTAATAATCTTCGGGTATACCACCAAAGTGTTTGATTGTACAACTTAGGCGTTTGCATTGCGCTTCCAACTGGAAGCAATTTGATATTGGGGAACCGTGCCTCGGCAACCCGGAATAACCGATCGAATTCGGGGTGGTACATAATAAATTTTGAAAGGCCCTTAGTATATTTTATTAAAACGGGATTCCTGATTTTGACCGTGCGTTTTTGGCCTCGCGGCCGAAATATTATTGAGGGGGCGAGGTCGCCGAGCGAAACGAGGCGATCGAGCGAAGCGTTTTTATTTTCTGTCTGGGAGCAAAAAAGTCTATGTGCGTTCGTCCGTTAGTCTTTCATGGATCTCAAGAACCACTGAACCTATTTCAAAAAACTTTTTGTTTGAAAGCTAATCATGTGAGGATGTGCACCTGATATTTTAGAACTTTGGCAACTTGCCAATTTTATCATTAATTAAACAAATTAGCTAATTAACACCGTAATTAAGCTCATAACAGCTTAATTATTGGTCGTAGAGTCGTTTTATACGTTGAGTTTTCCATGGGGAAATAAGAAAAGATGCATTGTACATACAGGAATAGTATAGTACGAGTGTTATAGGCAAAACAATTTCCAGCTCCGTGTCCTATGATTTCATTGCTGTGCTTCGATTACCATTCATCACCATGCTGTATAAGCCACGTGACTCCCTTTGCCTTGCTTTTCGTTCGCACGGAATAAAACTATTCTTTCATTTACTCATTGTTGTCTAAGTAATAATATATTCCCAAGACATTGAGTACGTTCATATTACTAATGCCGTCGCTCCGCTCAAAAAATGTAGTTCCGCTACGACTGGTTTTTAATTTTGTTGCGCGAGGGAGGGTCGACACTATACCTGTTCCCAGACATTCGACAATACTATTAATTGCACTATATATACTTTCACCGGTTGCTGTGTGGATTTGCGGTTATATTTGATTTTCGCCCGGTAGCTCCGGATACCTACCTGCTGTGATGAAGAATTTGGTATGACAATACGTGTTACTTGTTGCCCATAACATAACACTGAATGATTTTTGGCCTACACATGACAGACGTCCTTTACCATCTGCGCCCACTGCAGGCGGGATGTGACAATACTCAATACTGTATAATACTATGCCCAGTTTTAGTAAAAATAGTTGGGGAAACTTCTTACATCTATCTTTGTGTTATACGTATTTTCCATTCCACATACTTCGGTTTTGAGTAAATGCCGGGATAGGTTTGAGAAACGGTAAAGCTGTGTTGTAATGTTATGTCTTCCGATAGGAATCTTATCTGATTTGAAGAGTCTGCTGTGGCTTTCTATTCTAAATCATAACGTGGTGTTTAACATTTTAGATATGTATTGAAATTTTTAGCATGTCAGTAACTTTATTATCATGTGTCTATTTTAAACTGCGTAGTTTATCGGTATGATGTTCGATTGTTATTGACCATTAGATAGCTTTGAATGAAAGAGCAGCGTTTGCAATAACCACAAAATCTGATGTTGATTGCATGATATTAATGTTTATTTCTTGTCATTTGCGTCGATGTAAAAGCATCGTCAGAACTCAATGGATGACGTGCAACAGAACATTATTTATTCCGTAAACGATACCAATATCGCTCGATGTACTTCAACTTCTAATCAAGGTGAGTCAGTCCTATACTAGATGTTTGTTGAAATATATTTGCCAATTTCTTTACGGTGTCGTGCCCACAAACTCTTTAAATTGCAGAAAAAGTTAATGCTTGTGTTAAACATGCTGCTACTGAGCTTAGTTTGCGTGATCGAGAATGTATCTAAAAAGTTACGCAGTATTATTTCAGTTTCTAATTGTGTGCAACGTGTATTTTAAAAAATATTTTGTTTGTAATACAGAAATTTGTTTTCCTCTTCGCCCTTAAACCCATCCAAACAAAAAGACAACGCACCACGTATTTGTGATAGTCCATATAACTGAATCATTGAGCATGCCGAAAAACTTTTATATAAATTATTTTTGATGTCATGTGCCAAAGTAATATCTTGCAAGTTATGGTGAAACGGAGCGTGCGTGATTTCATCAAATAGTCATTTTATAATCACTTGTAACAGGCTTTGTGTTTGATGTATATATGCCCGAACAAATTATAACACTAAAGATTCATCGACCCTAAACCCATCGAAAACAACTGAAAACGCTCGAAATATCCGTTATGGTCCCTAGATGACCAAACCATCGTATCCAGCGTACGTATATACGGACAATTTTTGATTCCCTGTACGCAATATGTAACCAAACAACTTAAAGACTGATTATATTTCATCGGCAATCTGGCTCAATGACCCTAAACACATTGAAGGCATGAGATGCTCCTGCTGGACTCTAGATAACTATACTTATGTATGCAACCTGTCGAGAAAAACCTATATAGATAATTCTTGATGCCCTGTACGCAATATGTAACCAAAAAACTAAAGACGGACTATATTCTGGAAATCACATTCGTTGCCCTAAACCCATTGAAAACTCAAAAAAGCATGATATAGGAACAATGGGCTCTAGATAACCAAATCATTGTATTCAGAGTTCAGAAAAACCTGTATATATACACCACTTTTTTTCCTGCACGCAATATATACATAGTAACCAAACGAATAAAAACACGCTACATTTTGGAGGTCGGGTTCGTCGACTTTAAAACCATTGAAGAACCAAGAAACGGTATATATAGTATAGTGAAATTAAACTCTAGATAGTAAAACAATCCTATCCAACGTGCTTGATAACTTAATAGGTACTCATTGTAATGTAAAAAGAAGCAATAATACCGCGAAACTTGAAAAATAGCTTTTCTGAAAAATGTCGACGAACCATATTCGGGCCCACAACAGCCCAGGGAATGGTCTTGCAAAATTCTTGGTCGGCAAAGCTGTAGATCTCGATGAGCAGATTCTACACGGCGGTATGGATTTTTGATGCAACACCTGTGTCATGAGATATAGGTTGCGAAACACTGGTACCCGTATGGCCAGATTTGGCAAAGAACTCTGAAACAACCTTATTTTTGTCGTTTTGAGCCGGCATATGGTGTCAGAGCTGTTCGCGTTCAGCTAAATTGCACAACGTTCTCACTTTTGCTAAACAAAAAAATATGTCTAAACCCGCCCAACCGAAAATGAGTTATGAATGACAGCGACAGACAACAAAAGGAATTTTCACTATGTTCCCCTTAGCACCCTAAGTGAAAAATCCGCTTGTTTCGCTCGCTTCGTTTCAATAATACCCAGAAAGCCTAGGGCTTCGGGTGTTTTGCAGCGCTGTGTATGATTAGTAGTCATGGGCAGAGATAAAGGTATATACCATATCCGGATATACGGGTCAAATTGTGGGATACATATTGGATAATCCGGGTATCCGACTACATATAAAACCATATACTAAAGTTTTAAAACTTATATTTGAACTTGAAAACTGTGTACGAGACTTAGCCGTTCACTACTACAGCTCAATACAACAGTGCAACTCTACAGTGTATTATTTAAAAATCTACTTATATATTCCCCGAATTATCATGACGTGGTAAATTTTTTGTTTAGATTACGCCATATTTCTGGAAATAATATTTACCTAAATAACCAACTAAAGACAAACAATTCGAGTTTGTCTATAATACACCACTTGAATACTACTGAACACTGAAGAAATTTGAAATGTTCTTTATGGACTCTACATAATCAAACCATCGTATTCAGCATACCGCAACACCTATATACGGGTCTTAATGCCCCTGTAGCGATACATAACCAGGCAAATTGAAGACAGTTTACATTCTGGAAATCGAGATAGAAGACACTACAGCGGCCCAGAGAGTATTCCTACGAAAAACTGTTGGGGAACAAAGCTGTGGATCTCCATGAGATGATTTCGGTCTTTTGTAAGCCTGTGTCGCGATATAAGCTGCGAAACACTGTAAGTCGTATTTCCAGATTTGGCGAAGGACCTTTAAGTTTTGCCATTTTATTCCGGAAGGTGGCATCGGAGCTCGTAGAGTTCTACAATAAGGGATATCGTCATTACTTTTTTTATCAAACAGAAAATTTATGGAAATCCATGCACCCAAGGAAATTCGAGTTATGAGCTACACCAACAGGCCATCGAATTTTCACAATTTTTCTAAATAAAACGCCCTCAGTAGAAACTCAGCTCGCTTCGCCAGCTTCGTATCAACAATGTGCAACACCTATTGTCAAAATGGGAAATTAGATTGCCCAAATATCAATTGAAAATTTTAAATATATGAGTTTCAAAAGGATTAATTTGTTATGCAGATTAAAAATCCTACAAATAATTAAAGCGACATATATATTAATCAGTGTGTCTGAATCTGCGTGTAAATACATTTGACTGTAGTAAGCACAGGCGCGGATACTTAGTGTATGGGAAAAGAACGGACCTAGACCTGGCCTTCCAACTAAACGTTAAGCTGAGACGGTCACCTGAAGTGCTTTCGTCTCGTTGGCATATATGCACTAAAATTGACCGCCTAAACCCATAATATGTAGATGCAACTGCAAAATCTGTTCCCAAAGGGTCATTGGAAAACATACCTGTAAACAATGTACTCTCGGCATCTTCAAATCATTGTGGCTTTTCAAGGCAGTAAACTTTTTTTAACCGCTTTGCTGGTGCAATGTCACGATATTTGGATTATCCGGATATCCCGACGCTGCAGATAATATCCAGATATGAAATCGTATACGGATATTGGGATTTTTTGCCCATCACTAATTGACATATTTTTTATTTGCGTTGAATAAGCGTGCATAATAATGTGTTTATGTACGTATTTCAGGGATATCTGCGCCTGTGCATTGTAACTTTAGTTTGTAGTAAGGTTTTACACTTTTTCGCCTTAGATGAAAGCGACACGGCTTCAACGTCGGATAACGTAGATCGCCCAATTTCTCCGTTACGCGGACGTGGAAGACCGCCTGGATCAGGTTAATATAATATTATAATAATATTTGGTTTAGTTTGTTATTCGTGGGTTTTGCTCTCAGGCTCTTTGTGTCTTGTAGCTTGCAACATTATGCGAAGCGAGGTTGCAAGTTCGCGTGTTTGCTGTTGTTACATCTTAATAACCTCATATATTCTAAATTTGCGTATAATAGGTAATTATACGTAATAAAATAGCTTGATCATTGTATGATATATACTAGTCGGTAGTGGAACTACATTTGTGAGCCGAGCTTGGGCTGTGGCATTACGAATGTACTAAACTTTATGTTCTTGTAACTACATTGCATAGGGCATAGGGCTTTATCATTGTTAAAAATATTATATTTGAATTCTTCGACCCAAAAAAACCCTATAATGGTTTGATCGAAACGCTTCTATTTCAATAAATAACACAAATATTGCAAAATTCTCTATTTTCGCTGCATAAGCTTAACTAAGTAGCTAATTACTAATTAACCACGCAAAATTTTTTAATCCCAAATATCAGGTGCACACTCTGACATGATAGGCTTTCAAACAAAAAAGTTTTTTAAAATCGGTTCAGTGGTTCTTGAGATCCGTCGGACCGACCGAACGAACGAACGAACGGACGGACATCGACTTTTTGGTCACAGACAGAAAATAAAAACGCTTCGCTCGGCTTCGCCTCGCTCCGCTCAATTAAGTTATATTTTTGTGTCATGTTCCAGAGAAGTTGAAAATCACTTAGTATGATAAACCTATTCGATCATAATTCTGGTAAGATAGCGGTGTCAAGTCACCTATCAGTATAGTTCTGGAGACGTTCAGTATTTTGAGCTACCATTATATATCGGCGTAAGCCTTTAATGCTTTGCTTCGCAATCACCGATTTCGCCAAACTGGTGATAAAACTAATTAGGTTCACCGGTCTTTTGTTATAATTTAGGGTACGGTGAGTTTATCAATTGCGTTCCGCTAACACGGCGGTTGAGCTCCACATTTTATGAGAAGTAAAGTGTTCAAGCGAAGCGAGTAAAGGTTTACTTAACAGTGTTTCGAGAAAAATCAGTTCCTCTATTTCTGTAATTTATAACCCATCACCGATTTAATAAAATTTTAAAAGTTTTTGTTAGATGTTCAGCGGTATCTAATTTTCTTTGTTTAGTGGATGGTTAAGTTTTGTCGTGATTTTGTTCTACCCGAAAACTGTATCATTGACTTCTATCGGCCCCTAACAATTTGGCTATATGAGGCCTGCGATGTATTAAGCTAAAACTTGTGAGAGACATCAGGTGAAAAATCCACGGTCATAGTCTTTTTAAAGCAATAATTTTCTGTTATGTGCATTTTTAGGAGCGGGTTTTCCAGCTTATGGTAAATTATGTGGGGTTTCATGGGATACAGTACCATTCCAAAATGTCTACATCGGTCACAGATACACTGAAATCGCTTCATTGTTTCTCAAGCCTCGAGAACTTATGTGTTACCGCCAAGGCGGTGATTTGTCAGTGTTGAATATGTAATTTATAGATATATATGTAAAAAGCTATATTGGGCATCAAATTACAAAATGAACCATGAATTGGTCAACAAAATGAGTCCAAATACGTACAGCTATATAGCTCAAGCGGCTGCGGCGATATTACCATTTTCATGTATTTTGGGTCCCGTGGGCCAAGGGAAAACTGCTTTGATCTCACTCTGCAACATAAATATTGACAACAGCAGTATACTATTTTCGGCTACATAGATAATGAGTTGCTCAACAAAATGAGACCAAAACATTCATATAGCTTCAGCCGTTGCGGAGATATTACCATTTTCGCGTATTTTGGGTGTCATGTACACATGGAAAAACATGTTTTGACTAAAGCTTGGCAGTGTAAATAATGACAATTGCATTACGCCGTTTGAAGCTACATAGAAAACTAGTCGGTAGTGGAACTACATTTGTGAGCGGAGCTTGGGCTGTGGCATTACGAATGTACTAAGTTTTATGTTCTTGTAACTACATTGCATAGGGCTTTATCATTGGTAAAAATATTATATTTGAATTCTTCGACCCAAAAAACCCTATAATGGTTTGATCGAAACGATTCTATTTCAACAAATAACACAAATATTGCAAAATTCTCTATTTTAGCTGCATAAGCTTAACTAATTAGCTAATTACTAAATAACCACTCAAAATTTTGTAATCCCAAATATCAGGTGCACACTCTGACATGACAGGCTTTCGAACAAAAATTTTTTTTAAATCGGTTCAGTGGTTCTTGAGACCGTCGGACCGAACGAACGAACCAACGAGAACAGACGGGCATCGACCTTTTTACTCCCAGACAGAAAATAAAAACGCTTCGCCGAGCTCCGCTCAATGAATTTCTCTTCAAAATGAGGCCAAAACACCCATATTGCACGATCGGTCTCAGATAGATTTCAATTTTCGTGTATATTTCTGGTTCCTTGGGCCCCTTTAAACTCATTTTGACCCAATCCTGCAGCGTAAATAAAGACAATACCAGCACATCATTTGCAGCTACATAAGGGGTAAATTGTTCTACAAAATGAGACAAAAACGCTCATATAGCTCGAGCCGTTGTGGAGGTTTTACCACTTTCGTAAGTTTTATCATGGACCCATTTTAGAACCCGTATTGGCGCAAATCCTACATCCTACGAGAAACTCGTAGCAAAACAGTATATACTATGTTACAAAGGTTTATTTGTTCTACAAAAAGGAACCTGACTTATTAAACCTCAATCTAAATCTACGCTGGTTGTCGAGTTATATAACATAAGTAATGTTATTTTTAGTCCCTTTTGGAACCCGACCCTGGCTTTTGGACCCGATTTTTCGGGTCGGATATTGGGATCAGTAATTAGATGGCACAAATAGAGATTTCATGCTTTCATATGAGCTATCTCGCGAATCAATCCATTCAGCCAAACTTGAGTTATGCGTGTTGACCCAAAAACCCAATAATGGACATCGTCGAATTTCACGACTGTCACATCTACTATGAATTGTTCGTTTCACTCTTTACACTCACTTACTCACTCAGAATTCAATAACGTTGAAAATCACGAAATCGCGCATGGCTCAAGTAGGTCTCATGAAATACAGTGCCACTCCGAAAGAGGTAAATCAGTCACAGATATGTCCAAATGAATCACTCTATCGTTTTCAGCATCCTCTAAAACCTTTGTAATAACAGATGTAAGAAAATATGAGATTACTTTTAAAATATCAAAGTCGTGCATTGTTTTTGGGGGGACTGGATCTCAGAGGATATAGTACCATTCCAAGAAACGCCCAACGGTCTCAGATACGTTTCTATGAATCACTCTAAACCTCGAAAACCTTTATAGTAACCACATAATGCTAAATAACGATTATCTTAAAAATCTTAAGGTTGATTTTGTGAGATCCCATTTTGTACCTCTATTTCATTCGAGAGCCTGGAGTTTTACATTTTACCCATGCGAGCTTAGAAGACATGCAACATTTTTGTCCGGTGCTTGTGTTTTGAGATATAACTAAAAACGCATTTTCCCGCGGTTAAAAAATTGAGGGTATACACTCTTTAAAGGGAGCTTACTACGACCCATGGGTGGGCCGCATAGGTAGAGCTTATAGAGGCGACGTGTCAGACTAAAAACTATCATATGCAAAAGACTGTATGGAAATACAGTTTGTAAGTTAGTATTCGTTCCTGACATATTAAAAAACAAAAAAGGTGATACAAAAAACTTGACAAATTTAAAAAAATTCCTTGTCGAGTTTAAAAAGAAAATTGGTTGAAGATTTGCTTATAGCTTCAATAGCGACGTTGTTACATTTTTTCTGAGGCCATTTCTCAACAATCTTAGCTTTTTTTGTGAAGAACGCTAAAATTGCAGAAATTGCATTTTGAGAATTTTTAGGTTTAAAAGTCGTAGACGCCCCGCCCCCAATTCCAAACCAGGGCGGTTGGTCCATGCCATCGGGTAAATTTTGAGGGAATGGAGACGCCAGAATCATATAAGACGTTTTTGTAGTTTTGCAGGTCACCACAGATCGCAAGATGGAAACGTGAGCGGAATGTGTCGCTACAGACAGTTACATGCATGCGATCGTTGCACTAAATCGTTCGCCAACAATTCGGCTCTTCTGAAACATAAACTAATTCATAGCGAGGAACGTCGGTTTGTCTGCGAACTGTGTAAAAAAGGATTCAAACGACAAGACCATTTGTAAGACATGTTATGCGCTTAAATTTATTATTAATTAATATCTTTTAAATTATTTTTTCGATAAATGCTTTATGCTCTCAAATGGTGCTTTATCACCGCACATAAGTATTTTAACTCGAGATAGGTGCTATAATTTCACTTTGTAAAGCTATTTGGGTAGTTTTGGCGGCACGTCCGGAATTGCTATCGCAGTTCAATACGAAACACGTAAGTAGATGCCGTAACCTCTGAGTTATTTTCTGTATAGATACAGAGTGTACCATTGCACAGAGATCATAGAACTCTGTTTTCGATCTCTGATAATAACCTGATAGACAATATTTTCTTCATATATTTTATATTCTTTGTTTCGCTGTTTGCTCTAGCCGATTCTAGAACCCACACTGTCAAGCTATGGGTAATAGGATTTTTTGATTTTACTACTAAATGCTTTGGTATTTTATACATCGGCTCTTTGCAATAAACTGTATTTGCGATCGGATCAGATTTATTTTTATCTCCACTCTTTCATGAACCTGGATTCTTCAAAATTCTGTATCACTACCAAGATTCTCTACTAAAATTTTGCTCGGAGGCAAGTGTCCCCAGTTCGGAACTGATGGAATTGAAAATATCTAGGGAGGGGGCGATTCTTCCAGCTCAGTTTATGGTCTTGCAGTTGAACCATGTATCATAAAGTACAATAACTGGTGGAAAAGCTAAATTTTGTACTGTAACGACTAATTGCAATATTGAGTGCCTAGAATTAATTTTTTGTAGTGATTTTTAGCTCCGCAGGGAAAAATTTTAGAATTTTTAGGCAAAATAGCGAAAAGTTGGCATATTTTAGTTCATCAGTGAAAACGTACTAATTTTTAAAGGAGCTAGGGGAGTAAATTAGTGATACGACAGAAGTTAGTGCGGGGCATGGAGTGCATGGAACCTGGGAGAGTACAATATAACGTGTCTCCCTTCTCTCTGCTTTGCAGAAGCCAGATCAACCAAATTTACCTTTTGACTGTTCACAGCTAGCATACTACTTGGCAATTTTATCAAACGTTTAAGATGTACACATCAGTCCGAGTTTACTTGCAGGCTAACCACAGGATTCCTAGCATTACGATTTTTCTTTTCGAAAAATATTTATGCTAGTAGTGTCGTGATCAGTTCAGATGAGTTTATCGTTATTTACAGGGCTGGCCATATGAATATTCACAAGACGGTCAAGCCGTTTCCATGTGTGATCGACAACTGCGATAAATCGTACTGCGATGGCCGCTCCCTCAAACGACATCTGGAACACGTTCACAGTCTTGATAATCCTACGGTTCATAGTAGTAGGGGTTAGTTCGTTTAATATAAACAAATTCACACAGTGGTCTTTATCACTAAAGTTTATTCAAGGCTTTATAGTGCCTCAAATCTCGAAGAAAATGGCACATACATGTTTTAGCTCCGGTTCTTGAACTTACGCATGAATTTAATAGGTCTGGAAATGTATTATACAATTTTCCTCTGGAATCAGAACACAATACGTCTGCGCATCTGCTCGCAACCGCTCCACCAAATTGGAAACCCATACAAAAATCATAATTTTTCTGAAAGTTGCGATCTCCAAATTTGAAAAATTTGGTTGACTCCTTGTTTCAACAGATTGAGGGTACTGCTATGGTGTTGAGATATGCTGAAAATGACTGTCCCATTGCCTTTTTTATTGCTGGAGTATTGTTATTAGCGATCTTAAGCTGTGTCTTAAAAATGTCGGTCATGCACTGCTACGGTCACTTGAGAACAAAGCAACCCCCAGAAAGCGTACCATTGTTTAGTGCAACCAGTAACATCATGTTAAAATAGCATCATACAGCCCAGTTAACGCAGGCTGGCTGCAGCATAACATGGTGTCCTATCACATGGAGCACAGCATATCCTATATACTGCTATGCAGAGGGCCACATCTGGATTTACGTGACCCACAAGGTACTGGTGTTGTGTTCTATATTGAACCATTCATTTCTTTAAATATCTTTAGGTAGCCCGTTGCTCAGGCTAAAGTATATGCTATACTTGCATGTGCTCAGCGATTTATTTGGCTGGAGGACTGAAATCATATGCATCGTTATTGATAGCAAAGATGAACTCATGGCATTGCTAGCGCTTTCAGTTAGAACTAAATTAATCACTTCCTGCGTTGACACTGTTAAACTGCTTTGTTATCATCACAGGATATCAGGACAAGGGGTTTCTACGGAAATACGAAATCGCATGAGCTGCAAAGCTTGGGCTCTTTCTACCCCTTTGTTAACTATGAACGTTGCCTTCCACTCTCCCTTAGGTTCGGTTTTTCTGAAGTAATGAAATGGGTTGCTGGATAATTCTCCAGTAGGTAGGAATCCATATGGGGTTGTGGACAGCTGAAAGCTGTCTATGTTACGTGTGACAAATCCTAACAGAACTACCTATCCAAACTAAACTTTCTCAGAATCAGATCAGCCCGTTTCGTTACCGGATATAATAATCTTAATGTCAATATCTTTGGGGGCCCCGTGGTCATTCTCGGTTGAAATTCAAAAGCGCGGGATCCACGTTGCTTAAAAATGTTAAATATATCCACTTTTACTGTCGTACAAGTATTTTCAGGTTTTTAGACGACGTTTTAGCATTAGAAATAGTGGTAATTAATGTTTAAAACATTTTGAAAACAAAAATATAAATTTTTAGACCTTAAAAATTGTGTGGATGTAGTTGATGATTGGGATTTCGACCGAGCGGGGATGGAGACGGACATGGGGAAAATCTCACAGACATGGGGGGATTTGGAAAGTGGTCCCCTCTACTGTGGACAGACCATGTGCGCTTTAGTCTCAACCTCAAGAGTTTCACTTAAGTTAGGAAAACTATATATAGTCAGAATCCATTAGAAGCCACATTCACCATGGAACGCGAAAAATTTTAACCTTAAAAAATTTTTCGCTTTAGGATACCGATAAATGGGCTCGAAAGTGAGAAAACTGGAGTGTATGTTTCCACAATAGTGCGAAAGGCAGAAAATGTCATTCAATGTCGCTTTCCTTATCGTTTCATGTTCAAACTTATTAGCAGCTTTACTGAAATGAGCTTTACTCTTCGCACTGAATTATGTCAATCATTGGAATTTCAGGTTTCTTTTATGGCTAGGAGGGAGAGAGGTTGACAGTAATTGCCTGTAAGCAATTGTACCCGATGAGTTTGTTTTGGAGATATATAATATCACAGCGGACAAGTAAGCCGTCTAGTACGTCCAAATATTCAGTTAAAGCGTGCGTGTTATCTAGTAAACTAACCACTCTGTTTGGGATGATCGAATAAAGAATACACCGGGGCTCTGCAAATCGAGGGTCGGATGTACCCCACAACAAGAATCCTAGCAAGTACTTATTTAACAAATAACTCACGGCGCACAATTGTAACCTGTAGTTAGCGCCTAAAGGAGAAGCTAGTGTACCGGTGTAAATAAAACTGTAGGGTAATTTCATACGTCGAATGGTTTGTCGGTGGGCCGAAATTATTTCTGAATAGTGCTAACTTTACTACAGTGACGGACAGAACCAAAATCAAATATATAGTTCGCGAAAGGTTTGTTTTTTCTTTCCATGGCTGTATACTTTGAGTAAACGTTGTATACATATTCAATGATTTTTGTTCCAAATAAACGTTGCGTTATACTGACAGTACTAATTCGTTTTAACACTTGCTATTCAAAAAATCTGGTGAAATTATGACCCGATATCGCTTATTTGCGCACGTCTTCAAATTTTAGGCTACGTTCGTGTGGTAACGAGCAGGGCAGTAATGTCAAGGCCGATGAATCATTGCGGCGAGGTTGCCGTTGTTAGCAGCAGCTCAAACGTGGGTGATAATGGTGTCGCAATTTTGTCTCTGATCAGCACTTCCTGCGATTCTGACGGTAACATGAGCAGTTATAGTGTTTTTGTATAACCACAGCGGGCATCAGAAACAAATATCCGTCCGGAGTGAGTGAGCAGCTATTTAGCGACAGGCGGACAGTGCCATACTGCGAAAACCAAAATTAAATTAGCAATCTAATATTGTTTCAACGAAATCATTTATTGCAATTTTAGCAAGACCGGTAACCGAAAACAGTTATAATATTAATGTTTATGCTCGTCTCATCGCTCTGTGTCATTATGTAGTCTTATTCCCGACCAGGCATTTACTATAATCGAAATGAGTCGTATGTCATTATATCGTCTTATTCCCGACGAGGCATTTACTATAATCGAAATGACTTGTATGTCATTATACCGTCTTATTCCCGATTAGGCATTTACTATAATCGAAATGAGTCGTATGTCATTATACCGTCTTAGTCCCGACGAGGCATTTACTATAATCGAAATGACTTGTATATCATTATATCATCTTATTCTCGACGAGGCATTTACTATAATCGCAATGACTTGTATGTCATTATATCGTCTTATTCCCGACCAGACATTACTTTAATCGAAGTGACTTGTAGGTCATTATACCGTCTTATTCCCGATTAGGCATTTACTATAATCGAAATGATTTGTATGTCATTATACCGCGTTATTCCTGACCAAACATTTACTATGATCGAAATGACTTGTATGTCATTATATCATCTTATTCCCGACCAGACATTACTATAATCGAAGTGACTTGTATGTCATTATGCCGCCTTATTCCCGACCAAACATTTACTATAATCGAAATCACTCGTATGTCATTATACTGTCTTTTTCCCGAAGAGGCATTTACTATAACCGAAATGAATTGTATGTCATATTATCATCTTATTACCGACCAGACATTACTATAATCGAAGTGACTTGTATGTCATTATACCGTCTTATTCCCGATTAGGCATTTACTATAATCGAAATGATTTGTATGTCATTATACCGCCTTATTCCCGACCAAACATTTACTATAATCGAAATGACTCGTATGTCATTATACTGTCTTATTCCCGAAGAGGCATTTACTATAACCGAAATGAATTGTATGTCATTATATCGTCTTATTCCCGACCAGACATTACTATAATCGAAGTGACTTGTACGTTATTATACCGTCTTATTCCCGATTAAGCATTTGCTATAATCGAAATGATTTGTATGTCATAATACCGCCTTATTCCCGACCAAACATTTACTATAATCGAAATGACTCGTATGTCATTATACTGTCTTATTCCCGAAGAGGCATTTACTATAACCGAAATGACTTGTATGTCATTATACTGTCTTATTCCCGGCCAGGCATTTACTATAATCGAA
>JASANE010014425.1:0-17665 GCA_030248225.1 Trileptium ribeirensis
GCTCTTGGTTACGGTACATCTGTGCTGAATTTGCGCGACAGAGCGCGAATTCTAATAAGAAAATTTTATTCCTTTGGATGGAAAAGCCATGTCTGACGATTTTGAATCCTAAGATAAATCGATAAAATCGTTAATTTAAGACTTATTTTGTCCCTCTACGCCGTTTTGAAGATAAACATGAAATTTTTTACTGGCATAAAGTAGAACCACCAAAATGTATTGGAAAATTCACATCCTTGATCGGAAAATATACTTTTTCGTATCCATATTTCAGGTATTTAATACATAATTTTCCTTTGCAGCCGTGTATGTATTTTATCAGTTTATGATTTGTTTTGCTATAGCGGTGCAGAGTTGTTAGCAGTTAATGCTGACGGCAACATACCTTACGACATTTGCGACGACGAAGAGACATTAGACTATTTGGAGTCAGAAATGGCACGTCGTGGGGATCAGCCCAAGAAGCGAATCGATTACCTTCGAGCCGCCCCTGAACGACAGATGTTAGCCGATTTCCAAGTTTTTCAAATGTCAAATACACACTTTTGACTTGATTGTGGACGAAAATGGAGCCACGCCGGTAATTATGCTATAGATTATTATTAAAACAACTAGTTATAGCCGTCCCCATGGTTCATTGACCTAAATTTCCTAGTAGTTGTATTGTGACATTCCTGAGAAACTGGTAGCTTGGTTGGGCTCGTTCGGGCATGGGATATTTATTGCCGGTGTTAGCTTTGCTCTAATTTGTGCGGTATTGTGTATTTACAGACAGCCGTGCTGCTATTATGGCACTCGGCGCAGATCATGTTAGGTCAAAGCTAGTTATGACATGTAAAGCAAGTTTGGAAAAGTAAAGAAAACAGAAATGAAGTATATTGTCACTGATACGCCTCCCTGGTCATCGTGACATTGAGGGTAATGAAAGGGCTGATGAGTTGGCTCGAGCTGGCGCTTCTAAGCGCCCAATTCGAGCCTGAACCTATTTTGCGAATCGCGGAAAACAGAAGTGACTACGATGATAAAGTCATCGCTACATAGGAAATTCATTAAAAAATGGACACAAGAGCTAGCGTGCAACAGACGAAGAGCATGATAAGTATTGCAGATCATAAACGTGCCAGTTTTCTCATAAGTCTCTCGAAGGACAAACTACGGCAGTGCGTTCAAATAATTACTGGACACAGTTGGTTAAATTACCACCTACATAAGATAAAAATAAAAGAAAGAAAAGAAATGTGATCACTGTGATAATGATGAAACATCAGAACACTTTCTGTACAATTAGTGAACTTGCAGATAACAGGCGAATAATACTATGAGGATCCGACGCTGAAGAAAGGTAGCTTGAGAGACTTATGAGAAAACTGGCACGTTTATGATCTGCAATACTTATCATGCTTTTCGTCTGTTTGCACGCTCGTTAATATATCCATTTTCTAATGAACCACCTATGCCGCCATGACTTCTGCATCTGCCGTCACTCGTGTTCTGGCGATTCGGAATGTAAATTCAGGCCCAATTGGGCGCTTAGAAGCGGCAGCTGGAGCTGCGTCAGCCCTTTACCATTACCCTCAATGTTACTATGACCAGGTACCCACACTAACAATACTTCATTCTGTCTTGTCAATTTTTCCAAACTTGCTTTACATGTCATAACTAGCTTTGACCTAACATAATATACACCAAGTGCCGTAATGGCGGAACGGCAGTATGTAAATACACAATACCGCACAAATTAGAGCAAAGCTAACACCGGCAATAAATATCCCATGCCGAACAAGCCGACCAAGGCTCCCAGTTTCTCAGGACGTCACAATACAACTACTAGGAATTCATCAACAGGGACCGTGGACGGCTTGGCTAATCCTGCTCTGTTATAATAATCTATAGCATAATTACCGGCGTGGCTCCATTTTCGTCCACAATCGAGTCAAAGTCTGTATTCGACATTCGAAAAACTTGCAAATCCGTCATTGTTCAGGGCGGCTCGAAGGTAATCGATTTGTTCTTGGGTGACCCCACGACGTGCCATTTCTGACTCCAAATAGTCTAATGTCTCTTCGTCGTCGCAAATGTTTTCATTTAAGGCGTGTTGCCATCATTAACTGCTAACAACTCTGCACCGCTATAGCAAAACAAATCATAAACTGATAAAATACATACACGGCTGCAAAGGAAAATTATGTATTAAATACCTGATATATGGATACGAACAAGTATTTTTCCTATCAAGGATGTGAATTTTCCAATACATTTTGGTGTGACACTTCATGCCAGTACTTACTACCAATTTCAAAACGGCGTAGAGGGACCGGAGCGCGTCTTTAAATTAACGATTTTATCGATTTATCTTAGGATTCAAAATAGGACATGGCTTTTCCATCCTTGATAGGAAAAATACTTGTTCGTATCCATATATCAGGTATTTAATACATAATTTTCCTTTGCCAGCCGTGTATGTATTTTATCAGTTTATGATTTGTTTTGCTATAGCGGTGCAGAGTTGTCAGCAGTTCAGGTGCTGACGGCAACATGCCTTACGACATTTTTGCCGACGACGAAGAGACATTAGACTATTTGGAGTCAGAAATCCGGCGCGTCGTGGGGTCACCCAAGAACAAATCGATTACCTTCAAGCCGCCCCTGAACGACAGATGTTAGCCGATTTGCAAAGTTTTCAAATGTCAAATACAGACTTTGACTCGATTGTGGACGAAAATGGAGCCACGCGGTAATTATGCTATAGATTATTATATAGACTATTAGTTATAGCCGTCCCCATGGTTCGTCGACCTAAAATTCCTAGTAGTTGTATTGTGACGTCCTGAGAAACTGGTAGCTTGGTTGGGCTCGTTCGGGCATGGGATATTTATTGCCGGTGGTAGCTTTGCTCTAATTTGTGCGGTATTGTGTATTTACAGACAGCCATACTTGTTATTATGACTCTCACAGCAGGTCATGTTAGGTCAAAGCTAGTTATGACATGTAAAGCAAGTTTGGAAAAATTGACAAGACAGAATGAAGTATTGTTAGTGTGGGTACCTGGTCATAGTAACATTGAGGGTAATGAAAGGGCTGATGAGTTGGCTCGAGCTGGCGCTTCTAAGCGCCCAATTGGGCCTGAACCTATATTCCGAATCGCCAGAACAGAAGTGACTACAATGATAAAGTCATGGCTACATAGGAAATTCGATTAAAAAATGGAACAAGAGCTGGTTTCATTGCAACAGAACAAAGAGCATGATTGATATACCAGATCATCAACGTGCCAGTTTTCTGGTCGTGCTCTCAAGCTACTTTTCTTGGTGCTTTTATCTCATCGTATTCTCGCCTGTTATCTGCAAGTTCACGAATTGTACAGAAAGTGTTCTGATGTTTCATCATTATCATGATCACATTTCAACACAAAAAGCGGTTAAAATGGCTTACAGCATAAAGTACGGAAGTAGACAGGATGGACAAAGCTATATGCAAGCAATACGAATCCAAGGCGCTATAAGGGTCCGGTTCGCACAATAGGGATTGAATCGGGTCGGGTTAGAGCGTTAACTATCAGCCTTTAGGGCCTTGTCAAGTCTGTTACGTACCTTGATGAGAGTACGGGCCAAACATAACAGACCGGAACGGTTTTGTTATAATGTATTGTTTGCTACGGAAAAAATAATACGAAGTCGCCGATCTCAGATATTTTAATGATGTCAGCCGCTTAGCTCATTTCGTGGGGGATGGCTGCACACAGAAACCTGGAAGGGAATAGTGTAAGTTTACTGATAGAGATTGCTCGCTAATTGAAAAGAATAGGATATCGGAATCATCAAAGGAACGTGATTACATACCGTACGTGTATTAACATAAAAACAATGCAGACAGTCTAACTTATAGCGTAAGCATCGCAGTTTAAATCGTTGTTAAAGTTTGCCTTTAAATTAGTTTTGCAACGTTTAGAGCAATTCATTCTAAAGTGGTCCCGATGAAAAGTATTCGGAAAGCAGTTTCAATATTGCGATCGTTAACCCGGTGTGGCCGCCAAAACGGCAACAGACCTTCGAAATACCTGAAAACAGTAATTATAAAATTTTGTTGTTTTCTCTATTTTTCTGCGCCATTGGTACGTATATTATTTCTTAGCCATTACAATATGATTACTTAGCTCGTTTTTCTCCCTCGTGATTTTCATATTATCTTTAATTTTAAGTTATGCCAACCAGATTATTTCGTTCCTTCCTCAATGAGCAGTCCGCGTAAGTTGCTGGTGCCGGACGGTTATAACTCAAGAAACTCCGCTGTGTAATTTATAGTAAGGCTACTGATGGAGTCTGGAGATATCCTGATGTTGAACAAATATTAGAAACACTAATCCCTTTCCAGTCTGTATCATAATC
Organism: Trileptium ribeirensis; assembly: GCA_030248225.1. Classification (NCBI taxonomy): domain Eukaryota; kingdom Metazoa; phylum Nematoda; class Enoplea; order Enoplida; family Thoracostomopsidae; genus Trileptium; species Trileptium ribeirensis. The sequence continues at coordinate 4,386 of JASANE010014425.1, forward strand.
ATACCGCCTGTGTGCCAGCACAACAGACCACCACATGCACAACTATAGTCTATTGTTAAAAACCAATACTTAGCACATAAAATGAACACAAAATGCAATACGTATAGCGCTATGACGTGTATGGGTCACATATGTCCAGTTCAGTGATTTTTCTAACGGTCAAGTTTATTTATTGCAATTGTATCATTATTATGAACCCACAGGTTGGTAGTGGCAACAGCCTGGTACATACTTAAAAGGTTTTGTTACATAATTCCGTAAAACTAAAAGGAAAATTTCTTTAAAATATATATTAGTTCTGAATATTTTGTGCAAATTTCCTTGTTATTTTGAAAATATTTATTCTTCAAGATTATTTATCGCGTGTGAATAAGAAGTTTCGTTCGAAGATACTTTAATTATGTAAGTCCGCAAAATTCATCGCATCAGACCGAACGCGAAAGTCCCATGGAAGATGCCGGGTACTCCAGTAGAATGAGGGGGGAGGTGCAAACCTCAGGGTCGTTCCTTTTACAGCTTTGAGGATGTATGCTAAAATTCCTAAATTTATATGGAAATCAGGTTTACTTACACGAAAGTGGTAAAGACATACTATTACTCAGGCGAATGAGTTGATTTTATTAATTCAAAATCCAAATAGAAATGCTAATGCTCAAAAATGCGTTTTAAATTCATAATCTTTCGTTTGTTTATATTGAAATATTTGCTACTTATACACATTATTTATCGATAATGTGTATAAGTGGCCAAACATTTCATAACAAACAAAAGATTATGAATTTAAAACACAATTTTGAGCATTTAGCATTTCTATTTGGAATTTGAATTAATAAAATCAAACTCGTCGCCTAGTAATATACTCACTAAGTAAACCTAGAAGTTCATATAAATTTAAGAAAAAATTTCAGCATACATCCTCAAAGCAAAAAGATTTACCCTGAGGTCAAAATTCTCCCCCCGGTGTCCACCGGAAACCCCGCGTCTCCATGGACTTCCGGTCTATGTCATGAATTTTGGGGACTAAATTTGTCTTCGAACGAAACTTCTTCTCCACACGCAGAAATAATCTTGAAAATAAATATTTTCGAAATTGCAAGGAAATTTGCACAAAATATTCAGAACTAATATATATTTTAAAAAAAAAAAAAATTTTTACTAGTTTTACGGAATTATTGTAGCGAAACCTTCCGGCATGTTGCTGCTGCAGGTACCAACCTGTGGGCTCCATAATAATAATGATACAATAAATAAATACTCCTAAATGTTAGAAAAAATAGCTAGCGCCGCGCGACCGTGGCGCGTCATAGCGCTATAGCGTATTCGTTTTTTGTGTCCATTTTTATGTGCTAAGTATTGTTTTTAACGAGATAGACTATAGTTGTGCATGTGGTGGTCTGTTGTGCTGGCACAGCAGCGGCACTATAATTATAATTACGGACTGGAAAGGCATTAGCGTTGAATTTTTGTTCAAGCGTCAGGATATCTCCGAGCTCCGTCAGAGCCCTACCCTAAATTACACGGCACAATGGGATAACCGTCCGGCAATAGGACAAACTGCTCATTGAGGGAGGGAACGACCGGATAATTGGTTGGGAGTAGTCAAAATTAAGAATATGAAAATCCGCGAGGAAAAAAACGAGCTAACTAATCATATTGTAATGGCTAAGAAAATAATATACGTACCAATGTTTTTCACACAAAAAATAGAGAAAACAACAAAATTTTTATAATTACTGTTTTCAAGTATTCGGAAGGTCGTTTTGGCGGCCAGCCGGTTAACGATCGCAATCTGAAAGTTTCCTTTCCGAATACTTTTCATCGGGACCATTTTGACTGTTGCAAAACTAAGATTTGAGCGATTTAAACTGCGATGCTTTTATTTATATAGGTAAACTGTATACATATGTTAATACACGTACATATGTAGGCATTACTTTTCATGATTTCAATACCCATTCTTTCATTAGCGAGCAATCTCTATCAGGTTACACCCTTCCAGGTTTAAGCCGCTGGTCATTTCAAATATTGATTTGTGACTTCAGATTATTTTCCGTAGGCAAACAATACATTATAACAAAACCGTTCCGTCTCGTTGGCCTAGCTTCCATCAAGGTACATTGGGCGGACTCGAACCCGATTGGTGCCCATTGCACAAACCGGGACCCCTTTATAGCGCCTTTGACTCGTATTGCTTGCATAGTTTTGTCCATCCCTGTCTACTTCCGTACTTTTTTATGCTGTAAGCCATTAAGCCGCTTTTTGTGTTGAAATGTGGTAGTGTGATAATGATGAAACGTGAGACACTTTCTGTACAGATTCGGTGAACTTGCAGAGACGGGCGGATAGTGCTCCTGGCTGAAGAAAGGTAGCTTGAGAACTTATGAGAAAAAAAACACATTTTTATGAAATCTGCAATACTTATCATGCTCTTCAGCGTCTGTTGCACGCTAGCTCTTTGTGTCCATTTTTTAATGAGAAAATTTCCCTATGTAGCCATGACTTTATCATTGTAGTCACTTCTGTTCTGGCGATTGCAAATAGGTTAGGCCCCGACACTGGGCGCTTGTGAGAACACAGCTCAGATCTAGGCCTTTTCCTATTTTTACTATAGACCAGGTACCCAGCACTAACGATACTTCCTCTGTCTTGTCAATTTTGCCAAACTTGCTTTACATGGTAACAGTTAAAAACCTAACATGATACTGCACAGTAGTGACGCCGGCGCGGCTGTCAATCCGCCATACGCAATTAGAGCAGAGGCCGGCAATTCCCATCCCCGAACGGAGCCCCGGAGCGCGGCGCTCCTCCGCGGGACGTAACCCAGTGCGACTCCTAAAATTTGGTATCGAGAACGAACCATGGGGGACGGCTATAACTAATAGTCTATCAGCGTAATTACCGGCGTGGCTTTGCCGTCCCCTACAATTCGACATTGGTAGAATTGGTTAGGGGCGGCTGGAGGTAATCGATTTGTTCTTGGGTGGGCCCACGATCTGCCTGACTCCAAATATCAGGTCTCATGTCTTTTCGGTCAGTTCGCAAATGTCGTAAGTTGCGGTCCCGTAACTGCTCTAGGCAAGGTACTGCACCGCTATGGCCGGGAACAAATCATAAACTGATAAATACATACACACTGCAAAGGAAAATTATGTATTAAATACCTGAGTAATATCCGAATACGAAGCGAGTATTTTCCCTCCTGAGGATGGAAAAGCCATGTCTGACGATTTTGAATCCTAAGATAAATCGATAAAATCGTTAATTTAAGACTTATTTTGTCCCTCTACGCCGTTTTGAAATTGGTAGTAAGTACTGGCATGAAGTGTCACACCAAAATGTATTGGAAAATTCACATCCTTGATAGGAAAAATACTTGTTCGTATCCATATATCAGGTATTTAATACATAATTTTCCTTTGCAGCCGTGTATGTATTTTATCAGTTTATGATTTGTTTTGCTATAGCGGTGCAGAGTTGTTAGCAGTTAATGCTGACGGCAACATGCCTTACGACATTTGCGACGACGAAGAGACATTAGACTATTTGGAGTCAGAAATGGCACGTCGTGGGGTCACCCAAGAACAAATCGATTACCTTCGAGCCGCCCCTGAACGACAGATGTTAGCCGATTTGCAAGTTTTTCGAATGTCGAATACAGACTTTGACTCGATTGTGGACGAAAATGGAGCCACGCCGGTAATTATGCTATAGATTATTATATAGACTATTAGTTATAGCCGTCCCCATGGTTCGTCGACCTAAAATTCCTAGTAGTTGTATTGTGACGTCCTGAGAAACTGGTAGCTTGGTTGGGCTCGTTCGGGCATGGGATATTTATTGCCGGTGTTAGCTTTGCTCTAATTTGTGCGGTATTGTGTATTTACAGACAGCCGTGCTGCTATTATGGCACTCGGCGCAGATCATGTTAGGTCAAAGCTAGTTATGACATGTAAAGCAAGTTTGGAAAAATTGACAAGACAGAATGAAGTATTGTTAGTGTGGGTACCTGGTCATAGTAACATTGAGGGTAATGAAAGGGCTGATGAGTTGGCTCGAGCTGGCGCTTCTAAGCGCCCAATTGGGCCTGAACCTATTTTGCGAATCGCCAGAACAGAAGTGACTACAATGATAAAGTCATGGCTACATAGGAAATTCATTAAAAAATGGACACAAGAGCTAGCGTGCAACAGACGAAGAGCATGATAAGTATTGCAGATCATAAACGTGCCAGTTTTCTCATAAGTCTCTCGAAGGACAAACTACGGCAGTGCGTTCAAATAATTACTGGACACAGTTGGTTAAATTACCACCTACATAAGATAAAAATAAAAGAAGAAAAGAAATGTGATCACTGTGATAATGATGAAACATCAGAACACTTTCTGTACAATTCGTGAACTTGCAGATAACAGGCGAATAATACTATGAGATAAAGCACTGAAGAAAGGTAGCTTGAGAGACTGTGATATCAGGAAACTTTGTAAATTTATTATCAGTACAGGGAGGCTAAGGCGCCCTACATAGGAACGCATCACCCGTCGACCTCTCAGGTATCTCAAGCCAAGGTAATGGTTTTCTCTTTGCTATTTATTACAAATATGAATGGGCTAATGCAATGGGCAAAGATTAATTTTGCCTCCGCATGTTCTCTATGGTCCAATAACTCGTTATCTATGTATCTATCTGTGCGGTATTGTGTGATTATTGCCACATATAGCATATCGACGTATGCTATTGAGAGTTGATTGGCTGTGCACGCAAAAGGCGTAGGTGTACTTATGCTTCACTCCGCCGTTGCAATCTCGATAGAGGTACTAGTTTTAGCGATCTATTTCATTTAGCTCAACTAAGACTTATCTGATGTCTAGTTCATCGGTACTTAGTATACCTAGAGTGACTAGCTAAGTGTGCCAATACGGCAAAAGTTCATGCAACTAACGGAGAACAAAGATATCGTTACTGATTCGGAGGGAGCGTGGAAACTGTAAGGCGGATATGACGTCCACTTGCAATGATTTCAGCACGGCACGAATAATTCGCGTTCGGTAACACTATCCTTACTTAACGAACGGTACAAATATATGTGTATATATTTTGCGCTTAGACTCGGCTCAATTGGGGTTCAGCTATCTTGCGAGCAGCCTTTTCGAAGGTTATTCTTACGAACCACTGCGAACCGTAAGGGCTCGCAGTGTGGACCCTATTTATCGGCTCGTAGGTCCCAGTTAAAGTGGATTGGGACCGAATTTCTATTTTCTAAGATTCTCCGAAATTGTTATTTCTTAAGGAATTTGTCCGCACGTTTTGTACACAATGCCTACCCTATCGAATGCGAGGAAAATAATATTTATTATATCTGATATTATGCGTTAATTTGTACAGTTTTACTAAGGCAATGAATCGAGCTGTATCATAAATAAAATGAACACAATTCGGTATTTTAGAGTCGGTAACTGATCTGAAGTTTAAACTTGGTTCGGCGGAACTGTTTTCTTTGTTCCTGGCAAAAAGTACGGGTTCTCGTAGTATATTGCAAGAATCGTAATGAATAGTGTCGAGTAAAATTTAGTAACGGATTCAATTTCTTCCTAAGTTTTGTTTTTGGTCTCAACGAGGGTACGAATTTTTAGGATAGAAAAGAACCTGAAATTTATTTGTTCTTATGAAATGTTAACATAAGTCCGAGGGTAAAGTTCCTAGTATTATGACAGTGGTGTTGCTGTGTTGCCTTTTTAAAAGCGACTTAAAGGTGGTTGTTACCACAACGTAAGAGTCGAAATTAAATATAATCCTGAACCATATTATTTCCGATACTGCTTACAAATTAAATCATGACTGCGGTACAGATTTATGATTCGGAGAACAAGGTGTTCATAGAAAGTGAAGCTATTTTGAAGTAATAATTTTGCCAAGTAATTTTTTTAGTCTCTACCTTGCGAATAGTATTCAAAGAACAAGTATAAGAGTAAAGTTTCTAACTAAATTTTGACCTGAATAATAATTTGCTCCTGTAATAAATACAAAGAATGATGGTTCGATACAGAACCGCAAAGAGTTTTTTCTGTTCATTTATCATTCTTCGGCGGAAGTTTGTTGAGCGGCTGAGACGTTGCTTCCACCGTTCTCAGTAAGGATCAAGATGATGTTCCCCGTATGTGTATTAATATCTTCATAATGTAGTCCCAGTAAATCTGGGGAACTTAAGGATCATATTGATCCCAAAGTTTGCCAGTGTATTAGATATAAATTTTGTGTCCGACTTCGCAAAGAAGGATCTTCACACCACCGCGGATATTAACAGCCAAAGTACGGAAACGGTATATACCTACGGGTCGTTAGAAGTACTAATTGATTCGTCCTATGGGTAGTTTCTTAAGTTCAGTAATATACTTATCCGGTCGTCTATCGAAATTGAGGAGAACGATGGCTGAACTCGCGAGCGGGCTACTGCCGATGGAATTATCCACCCTGGGGCTATCCCCAATTTCACAAGTTCAGCCGGGTTTTAATTATTAATCTACTCAACCGATTCCTAATGGATTATATGTCCGAACTCTATTTCTCAAACAGTGAATTAATTTGTTGTTAGATCATAGCTCATCATCGCTGCGAACCTTGTGTAGTGCTGGACTCTCATAAGCTGACGAACCACGTGTTAACGGGATTCCCTTTACGGTGCTTCAAGCAATTTCCATTCATCCCGTCTTTACATAAATTGCACTAGTCGGTAGTGGAACTACATTTGTGAGCGGAGCTTGGGCTGTGGCATTACGAATGTACTCAATTTTATGTTCTTCAAATAACTACATTGCATAGGGCTTTATCATTGGTCAAAATATTATATTTGAATTCTTCGACATAAAAAATCTATAATGGTTTGATCGAAACGATTCTATTTCAATAAATACCACAAATATTGCAAAATTCTCTATTTTAGCTGCATAAGCTTAACTAATTACTAATTAACCACTCAAAATTTTTTAATCCCAAATATCAGGTGCACGCTCTGACATGATAGGCTTTCAAACAAAAAAGGTTTTTAAAATCGGTTCAGTGGTTCTTGAGATCCATCGGACCGAACGAACGAACGAACGGACGGACATCGACTTTTTTGGTCACAGATAGAAAATAAAAACGCTTCGCTTGCCTTCGCCTCTCTCCGCTCAATAATTATATCGTACAAATGCATGAGTCCATATGTTATTTTTATGGAATGTCGGCAAGGGTTAGAAATTTTGTCAGCCAGCTAGTATTCAACTAAGCATTACAATTATTGTGGGTAGCAATGGCTCGTAAGTCATCGGCATATGTCGTAGAGTGAGTGGCACAGATCACCTAGAAATGGCGATGCTCGGGTATCTTATTTCGAATGGTATTTTAGATATAATATAGGTATCAACAATTACTTGGACGGATTTGTTTGACGTTGTTCAACGGTCGACGGTATGGAACGGTCCGTAAACCGTGTATCCTGAATCGTACTTTAGAATAACCGGTTCATCTGTTTCGGGCAAAATCCATAGCCCAACACTGTAAAATGGTGGGAGAAACCTAAAAATTAGCCTTTCTCAAAATATGGCAGGCTTTCCCTGTGAAAATTTGTACAGAGGCTGGACTCGATCGACTTTCGATTTCTGAAAACTGGGTGCACCGATCCTACTCAAATCTGATCTGTCGAGTCAACACCCGACATGGCATCTCCCGATACTGCTAAAATTTATGTGCAGAATTTGCCCTTTTAAATTTCCCAACAATGGTAAATTTAATATTGCAATTGCAACAACAGCGTATCGGAGCGTAGCGAATCCGATACAGTCGTGCCGTACGGCTGAAACTGAAAATGGAGAAGGAAAGAAACTGTTATACTGAAACTAAAGCTCAAATATACCTATGAAACTGAATATCTGATATAGCTCAAATGAAAGGCCTAACGGATCTTTATTTGCAAAATAAAAAGAGTGAAAATTCTGGAAGGAATGGATTATGTTCAAATGAAAATTTAGGTGGCGGCGACGCTCTTTTGGTTCACCGGGCGAATGAACCCGGTTGAATTCTCTTAACCTTGGGTTATATTCGAAACCATTTATATGTTGCTGAACAAAAATTTCGCAAAAATCCTGGAAGGAATATTGCGCCAGTACAATTTAATTTATTCTGATTAAACTTTTGACAGCTTTCAGGGTAAAAATTCGTTATGGCGTGGATCCACTAAATCGGATATATGCATATATAAACCGTGAGCAAGACCTACGAGAATTCTCATAATCAAAATAGTAGCAAGGGTTAGTACGTGATCGATTCAAATATTCTCCTAGGGAAAATCTATTTAAACCTCGGTCAGCTCAAATGCAATCTCAGGGAATCATATAAAATTATTCTTCCCGAGTAGAGTAGAAAATTTTCCACAGTATGACTATGGTCGGGTTCTCAAGATACACCGACAATGGAGGATAGCACGGGACGTGCAAAAACAAGAGGGGCGACGACTATCAAAGTGTGAGTCTGGCATACCAAAATTTTTCCAGTTCTGACAAAGGCTAGCTTGTGACTCTTCGCCTTTCTACTTTCACACCCATACTTACCTACCGTCTTGCATCCTACGTCTACCAAACGCCATATGAGCACACGAACAACCATCCGACCGATCAGGAACACCTTGGTTATACATAAAATTATTGATATATTGCTAAAGGCTCATGAGAGTTTCATATTGTCAATACAAATTCCAACAAGTATGATTTTACGAACAGATGATACAATATAGGTACAAATTGAATAATGTAATGAGGATAGAAATCGCATTTTATATACATTAGGTAATCGCAAACATAATTGATGAATGGTTCATACAACATTGGGTAACATGAATACAACGGGAAGCCATACTACAGTAACAATAACACGCACCATTAAGTGTACAGCTGTGGTAACACTGAATCGTACAATAAAGTATTCAGTAATGGTAACAATGAACCGTACGATAAGGTATACAGGTATGGTTACAGTAAATCGTACAATTAGAACAATGACCCATATGATACTAATTATCGATCATTATGGACAAATTTGAGTTCATACAATTCATACAGTTATAACAGATCATACAAGTACAATATATAAACAGCTTCACAATCATGATTACAATAGGTCATATACACACGCGTACTAGTATGGGTAAGGGGCCCTTTGAATTATGGTCAAAATCGTTGATTTTAGTGTTATTTCTGTAGCAGGCATATGCTAGAGGTTCGATAATGTTGCCCGTTCTACTGTGGTTAGGATTAATCAATCGTAAGAATCCAGAATGGATCTGTTACACATGAATCACAAATGTTAAGAAAAAGTATAAGAGTGATAGTTACGTTGCAGGACTCAAACACTTGTTTTATTTAATGAATTTAAAGAAAATACAATTGGTTTTTCGTATTAACTATTCCTGACAATCTAGAGATATATTCTAATGACCTACTATACAGCTATAGTGAAAAATTAGCAAAATCTAAAAAATTTTTGGCACTCAAATTCACCAAATTTTGTCCTACACCGGCCCAAATGGTTAATAGCCTAACCAATGCGGGGGTAAAACAATGAATGAATGCTCTGACAGAAAAATGCATAACAGCAAAGTTGTACGTCTCGATTATAGAATCTGCACGTCTTGATCCTATTTATCTGTCAAGAGTTACTACCTAAAACGTTTGGTAACTCATAATGGTTAAAATCAAAAATTCGTTTTGAGAAAATCCAGATAGGATTTCGTAACGGCAGCGCAAATACAAAGCTAGGTGCACAGCGGTTCAAGTTAATAAAATTGCGAAAATCTATCAATCTGGTGAAAAATTGTGCGACGAACAGACGGATAAAAAAGAATTTTTTCCAAATTTGCACGCTATTATAAGAAACTCCACTCGCTTCCTTTCAAAAGTAGTGGAGCCATTTCAGTGTAGATATGTGTAGATTATTGGAATGGGTCTATAGATTTTTTTCAGATTACTGAATACGATGAAATCAATTGCATTGACGTGCAGCGAAATAATACAAGTTATGGTGCTACAACATAAAAACACTCTTCCAATTCTAAAGTTAAAGGGGTATCAACAAATCGAACTTGAAACTTGTAATGGCCGCAAAATGCGGTTTAGCCACACTCACCCCGTTCTATCCGCTACGTGAAAAACAAATACAATATCATTTTGAACACATTTTTGTGAAACTAAACAGAAGTGAACCAATTGACGCCGCTGACGGTTTTATATCAGTGCCAGAATGAGCTTTAACAAAAAACTCAGCGATCGTACGATCAAAGGAAATCCGAAACATGATTTCGTTTTACATTGAGCAAACCCGAATGTGAATTTTATACATGATTTACATTAGAAATGTATTGTATAATATATACTATCATTATGCTGCGTAATCTTAACGGTAACCTTATCATTCCAGCTTCACATTGCCAGCGCCAATGGCTATGCTTCGGTCACTGAATTTTTGCTTGACGTTGGTGTTCCGGTGGATCCTGTAGATTATGATTCGTGGCAACCAATACATGCAGCAGCTTGTTGGGCTCAGGTGGGCTATATCCTACGCGTTAACATAAGTTACGATTGTTATTGTTTCAGTCGGTGGTAATGCTGCTAACTCAGGGGTACACAACTTGGGCTACCTCAGGTTCTTTGCAAAAGTTTGATTGACAAAATTTTCTGACATATTAAATGCAATACTGTTTTCATATTGCTAACTGGTTTTTTATTAGCATGCTTTATCAACATTTTTTAATATTACATTCCACATATGACTATATTTTATATTCTAGCTGGTCCATAGGTCTAAACTTTTACCGGGGGCATGCAGCTGCAATTGGGGGAATTTCTACCCAGGGTAGCTGGGAAAACTGTGCCTTCGTCAGCTAGGGTCCTTGGGTTCTTGTTGTAGCATATTTAGGCTTGAGGCTTTCTAAGAAGACACTATATATAGTTCTGTAGCTCTATAAACTAGAAGACGTGTTTGGACCTAGTTATCCAGTAAGTAGGTTTATAGTCCTGTCTCTGAGAAAAGCCACGAACTGCAGTTCGACGAGGTTTCTCGAAAAGACACTACAATATATAATACAATGCTATAGATCTAATGAAAATTTAGAAAAAGGTTTTTGGGCCTTGTAAATATGGGTAAACCCAGTAAGTAAGCAATTAAGGTTGATAGGTTGCACTTGGGGGGTTTCGGGCATGGGCAACTTATTGCCGGTGTTAGTTTTGTTCTCACTTGTGCGGTATTGTGTGATATCCACATGTAGCGTATCGACGTATTCTATCGAGAGCTGACTGGCTGTCCGAGGACAATCACCATGTAACAAATATGGTTGAAACATTCAATAAGTCACCATTTTTACAGACAAATGTTTTGAGTACACTAATGGCTAGTCTATCTATGTAGCATAAGTATATTTATTCGCATTCGTCACCACAGGGTACAAACAACACAACACTTTATAATCGAGTTTTACTTTTGTTGCCTATAAAAATATTGTTTCTAGTTGATAGATTTGACTTTTTATTGCACATGTGAACCAATTGGCAACTAGCTGCTAGCATGCAATGATATAACTTGAAGAACAGCTCTGGTGATGAAATACAAAATACATCTATAACGTATTTTAGGGTGAAATATACTTAAACTTCACTGCCACAAACTACGGTCTCGGATTAAAACAAGTTCAATCGAAAACCATCAAAATTTCGTTTAACCGTTTAATTTCGTTTAAACATCTAAATTTTCTGAGGCAAAAACCAGACGACGCAAATAAAAAGACCAAGACCTTAATTTTGCGTCCAACCACATAAATATTATGTACTACCATCAATAATGCTGTAATCGACATTTCACACGGCATTAGGAATAACTACGAAGTAAAAAACTTAACTCAAACCCATAATCGATTGCCATTGCACACGTTTTACGAATATGTAGCATAGGCGCATTGGCGGACACAATCATCTCTAATTTGCCAACAGTGCCTAATCAGGGGCATTTCTGCCACAAAACATTTTTATTCAAAACATAAATAAGGTACTCTTTGAAGAATTCATCCACCGTTTCATTGGCGTTTTACCTGAATTATTAAACTACCAGGCCGAAGCTTGCGGAATAGCATAAAAACGAAAGCTACAAAAATGTTCATTCATAAAGTGGATTTTCCTCTTCAATGACTAAGCAATGCGTGGAACCTTCCCAAATAAAATGCTGTGGTGAAGATTAGGAATAAAGTGAAATAGTGAAAACCTTATGAGGAAAAATTTATACGATTTTATATTACAAATTAAAATGCAAGCCATTTTAGAGCATCCAGAAATACCAGCGCTACAGATAAGACTTCGACATTCTTGGAAGAGGTTCGAGGATTTTCTAGCTAGCCAAGATTTCGGCGATGCCCGCAAAGTACGGCCACATGTCGCATCAAAAATGATCGTACTAATAAAAACGGTTACAAAAATCCAATAATACTTCTATTTCCACTAAAATTTATACATAAAAAATCCTAAGTAAAATGAGGCGAGGCTTGCTGAAATACATATTTTGTAAGTGAGTAACAAGTTAGAAAAAAATTTCCTAAACAGGGAACTGGAAAAAACCCTTGGACTTATTGCAGAATTGTTTTATTTTTATTAGTTTGTTACAAACTGAAAAATGCTTTCTCAGTCATAACAATGCCCTTAGTTATTTCACTCAATAAAATATCGAAAACAAGCATAACACTGAATCCCTTACGATTTATTGTTCAAAGTATTCGCTCAAGTCCTTGCTTATTTCACATACTAAAATATCGAAAACAAGCAATGTGCTGAACCCCCTTCCAAGTTACTGTTCAATGTTTTCGCTCACTATATAAATATGATAAAGCTTTACTCAATAAACATTAAAAATTTGATGATCAATTAAACCCATGTACGCCTCGCTTGAATTTTCGTTCTGTCGTTAAAATTACAAAAACAAGTGTTTGATGCATCCCTCAAGTGAGTACGAGTGCACAGTTACAGTTGAAAAATCAAACATGTCCTTCATTTTCAAGACATAATTAAGAGGTAGGTTCGCCAACCACAAGTTTTAAGTACAGTCGAAGCGGCGAAAACAGTATGCAATATTCCTTTATTAGTTGTGTGTATTAACAACAAGGGTTCAAAAATCATATTCACATTGCTTGGCTTACAGGATTAATATAAACTAAAATTATTAAAATATATATTTTAAATAAACGGCGTTAAATTTATGTACTAAAAGAACCTATT